>JAULBY010039776.1:0-38956 GCA_032358315.1 Ophiocytium majus
GGCTAGCTAGGGCTCGACCTGCCAGGGCAGGTCACCCTCCAGGGTGCCATGCAGGGCCGCGCGCTCTCCCCCGCCCAACTAGTAGTTCTACAGTCATCAGTTAGAATAGTGCGTTGCATTGTAATGCTGGTCACTGAGTGGCGCATGCTGCCAGCATTGCTGCACCACTTCACATGTCGCGCCACACGGTCGGCTACCAGTAGTGCAGTGTATCAGCATGCAATAGCTGCAGTGTCGGCCGCCAGCTATGACACGTTGGTAGTATGACGTGCGCCATACAAGACCACAAACTTCAGGTCGTGGCAGCAGCAGCAGATACCAATGGTGCGCACTCAAGGTTTTGCCTGGCAAGAGCATCCGTACCAACGACGCACAGGTCTGTACCGTCTACTTGAAGTAGTAGCGTGTACTTCGAAGTACAGTCAACGCTCGTGAAATACAGTGCCAGCTTCTCTGGTGTCACGCGCGCTACAACGCCATCATCAGCGCCCCAGTGCTCTCCGCGTAACATGTGCATGGTGATGCCTGTGCGCGGGTCCGCACCTTGCCTGGCGCAAAGTCTCTCCCAAAGGCATCAATGGCTGAGGCGGACTGCCACAGTGACTCTGTGACTCTGTGACGGTGTAAGCGCAGGCGCGTTCACTACTGCTTATTTTCTGCTGGTGCGGTGATTTTGGCATTGGCATTGACGTCACTGCCAGTGCTGCTACGGCTGGGCAAAGCGGCAGCAGTGGCCTCGGCTGCAGCACCAACATGCGGAGAAACACGCCAACTCTAGTCACGGCAACACACCAGGCACCAGCAGGGCAGAGATTGGCACTGTAGGGCCCGAATGTGCAGGAGTGAAAGTTAGAACCACAACTGATTGTGTTGTGTGGCGCTTGGCAGCACACGCATGCACGCACTTGCGCGCTAATACGCACACAAAAACTCACATCCTATGTACAAGTGATCAGGGGCGGAGGGGGCAGCATGCGCTGCGCAGGCAGTGCGCGCACTCACTCGCCCCCTCCTCCGCCTCACGAACATTACAACCTCTCACTATGCAGCCAGCGCCACGGTGACTGTGGCGCTCCCTTGCTTAGCCCCCCCCCTGCCCGTGTACCCATTGTCATCAGCCACGACCTCCACTGCATCCGTGCCACCAGCAGCCGCCAGCTCCGCACAGCCGCTGCCATCCCCCGGCCAGCACTGGTACAACAGGCCTGCCAGCGCCGCATTCACATCGTCAATGGCGCCTACCATTGTGATGCTCTGATCCAGCCGTCCGGAGCCCCGTGTGAAGGTCAACCCGTCCACTGCACCCACAGTAAGGCGGCCGGCGTGTGCGCTCACGGTCACAGTCATGGGGCCTTGCATGAGGCGCCCGTGAGGGGACGCGTACACGGTGTCGCGCACATCAATGTCGGTGACGACAATGCCGGTGATGCGGGCGTCCACCCCCACTTGCGCAGACACCGCCGTTTCAGGCGCTGCCACAACTGGAGCCGTGTTGACCGCGGTGATGGTGACGGCAATGGAGCCTGTGACAGTGTGCGACGCGCCAAAGGACCCACACCATTGCGGGTCCGCCTCCGCACCCGCGCACGGCGCGTCACCCAAAAGGTCACGGACGGCCACAGTAATTTCGTCAGCGCCGTTTTCGCCAGGCAACGCGCGGTAGGTGACGTTCCGCATGGCGTCGTTCAGGCCCGCTGCGGTGCTGTTGAACACCAGCGGCTGCCCCGGAAGGGAGGCTGCAGCGGCGCCGCCGCCGCCCGCACGCCAGGCCCCCACCTCCAGCACGCACTTCCCACACGCCAGCGTGAGCTCCATGGGGTCGCCGTCAGCGTCAAAGACGGTCAGCGCGGCGTCGGCAGTGGCGGACGCGGCGAGACGGACATCCGAGGGCAGCACCGCCTCCGCAGCCACCAGCGGGTCGCGCGTCGCCGCCAGCAGCAGCTGCGTTCCGAGCGGAAACATGGCACGCGCACCGCTGAGCTCCAGCAGTGCCGCCGCGTCGGCGTCCACAAGCAGGTCTCCGAAAGTGGCGGCGTTGTCACGGTCCTGCACACGCCCCGTGCCTGTGGCAGTTCCGTCGCTGTAGTAGAGAGAGGAGGCGGGGGCGCCGTTGGTGCCGTCTGCACCGCGGCGCGGCGGCCCTGCGTCTGCAACAAAGTACAGCAGACCGTCAGTGGCGACGGTCAGGTGGGTGGGGTTTGAGCCCGCGAGGCCCGTTCGAAGGTTCTTGACCATGGCGGTTGTGGTCCCGTCAGAGGACCACAGCTCGCGGCCGTTGACGCAGTCAGTCGCGGCAAACAGCAGCAGGCCGCCAACCGGCGTGAGGTGCGAGGGGTTGGAGGAGCGCACGCCTGCGCATATGTCCATGATGCGGTACGTGCCGCCGGGAGTGCCGTCCGACGTCCACAGCTCCCGCCCGCCGCCAACATCTCCAGGGTTTGCGCTGAAGAAGAGGCGTGCCAGCACTGGATGCCACACCAGCCACTGAGGCTCCGAAGACACGGTGCCGATCGCAATGTCTAGCACCGGCAGCGGCGCCGGCGCGCCCACGGTAAACGACCACAGCTCACGCCCCAGGCGGCCATCGTCAGCGGTGAAGTACAGCCTGCCCACCGCGTTGCCGTCCGACACCAGCCACTGCGGCGCCGACCCGTGGAAGCCAGGGCGGATGTCGGCCACCTCCGCCGCGCCCTCCCGTGCGCCGTCCGTGCTGAAGAGCTCCACGCCGTGCGCGTCCGTCGCAGCGCTGAAGTACAGGCGGCCCCCATGCACCGCCAGCCACTCTGGAGAGCGCGCTGCGGCGGGGGTCTCCAAGCGCTCCGTGCCGCTGGCGGTGCCATCGGTGCGCCAAAGGGCACGGCCAGCATCGCCGCGCGCGTCCGCCTCGCCCTCTGCTCGCTCCACGCACACGATGCCCGCAAACTGGTCGGTGGCAAACTCAAAGTTCACGCGCGCCGTCTCGCCGCGCCCCGCGTGTTTGTACGCGCCCGTCGCCGCGCTGTCGGCAAAGCGGAAGCGCGTCCGCCGCGCGCTGCCCCACACATACCCGTCCCAGCCGCACTGCCCATAGTAGACGGCCGGAACGCCGCGCGCCGCCGCGCCCGCCGTCCCCCACAGCGAGTCGTGCGGCGCCTGGAACATTGCCGCTGCCTCGTCCGTGGTGGCCCAGCGGTAGCCGAGCGGGCAGTCGTAGGCGCGCGCGGGGTCCCACGTGGTGCTCTCGGAAACAGCAAAGGTGATGCGAGGGTCGAAGGCGGCGGCGCGGAAGCCGCCGCAGGTGTCGACGTGCACAAGGCGCCAGCTGGAGGCGTCGAGCCCGTCGGCGCTGAAGTACGCGTATGTGCTGCCAAAGGGGGTGAGGAAGCGAGGGTCCGCGCCCCTTGAGCCCGGGTAGAGGTCTGAGACTAGCCCCACGCCCGCCCTCGCATCCGTGCGCCACAGCTCCCGCCCGCTCTCCTGAGAAAACGCGGAGAACAGCACATCCGGGCCCAGAGGCGCGAACCACTGAGGGGCGCCGTCGGCGGCGCCCGGCGCCGACTCCCCTGGCGAGCGGAGTACGGAGGTGAAGTGGCTGGTGGAGTAGGCGTTCGCCACCCACAGCTCAAAGCCCGCAGTGCCGCCGAAGCTTGCAGCGGCCGTGCGCGCGGCGTCGAGGGTGGCGGAAAAGTCGACGCCCCCCACGCGCGCCGCGTCGCTCTCGTCCACATACAGCTGCGCGGCGCCGCCGGGCAGCGCCTGAGGCAGCGTCAGCACGGGCGCATCGTTTACCGGGCGTAAAGAGATGGGCAGGGTGAGCGTGCCAACGCGTGGCGCGCTGTCCGCAAGGCTGCCCACCCACGGCTGCTCCAGAGCTGCAGCGCCGGTGCCGGCGGCGGCGGCGGCGGCGTGCACAAAAGACGCGCCGTCAGAGTCCCCCGCCGCCACCGCGATGAGTGCGTCGCGGCTCGCGGAGAGAAGCATGGCTGTGCCGAAGGCAGCCATCGCGCGCGCGCCGGCGGCCTCCTCCTCTGCGGTTGTCGCGGCATCGATGATGAAGTCACCGAGGAGGGCTGCGCCATCGCGGTCCTGCAGCCGCCCCGTGCCTGCCGCCGTGCCGTCGCTGTAGAAGAGGTGGGAGGCGGCCCCCGCGCGGTCCTTTGCGACAAAGTACAGCAGGCCATCAGCAGGAGACACAGCAAAGTGTGTGGGTGCCGAGCTGTACCAGCCAGGGTAGAGGTCGACCACCAGTGCTGCCGTGACACCATCGTAGGACCACAGCTCACGGCCGTGGATGCAGTCTGTCGCCGCAAACAGCAGCAGCCCGCCAGCCACGGTGAGATGCGAAGGGTCGGAGGCGCCTGTGCCAGCGCAGATGTCCGCCACCCGCTGTGTGCCCGCCGCGGTGCCGTCGGAGCTCCACAGCTCGCGCCCGCCGTTTGCAGCGCCCGCGTCTGCGCTGAAGAAGAGCAGCGCCAGCGTCGGGTGCCACACCAGCCAGTGCGGCTCTGAGCCGTAACCGCCGGCCACGATGTCCAGCACCGGCTCCGGCACAGCCGCGCTGCCGTCCAGCACCCACAGCTCTCGCCCCAAGCGGCCATCGTCTGCGGTGAAATACAGCTTCCCGGTCGCCCCAGCGCCATCCGAAACCAGCCACCTTGGATAGGAGCTTCGGAAGCCGGGGCGTATGTCCGCCACCTCCGCTGCGCCCGCCCTTGTGCCATCCGTGCTGGACAGCTCCACTCCGTGCGCGTCGGTGGCGGCGCTGAAGTAGAGGCGCCCGCCGTGCACCGCCAGCCACTCCGGCGCTCCCGCGGCCTCCGCCGTCTCCATGCGCTCTGTGCCGCGCAGCGTGCCGTCGCTGCGCCACAGCGCGCGGTGCGACGCGCCGCCGCCCTCGCCCTCTGCCCTCGCCACGCACACAATTCCCGCAAAGTCTGCAGTGCCGGCGTCCACGTCGGCGCGCGCCGCCTCTCCGCGCCCCGCGTGCTTGTACACGCCCGTCGCCGCGCTGTCCGCAAAGCGAAACGCCACGCGCCGCGAGCCGCCCCACACGTAGCCGTCCCACCCGCACTGCCCAAAGTACGTGGGTGCGCCTGCGGGAGCGGCCGCCGCGGCCGTGCCCCACAGTGTGTCGTGCGGCGCCTGGAAGAGCTGCACTCCCTCCGCCGTTGTGGCCCAGCTGTAGCCGGCCGGGCAGTCGTAGGTGCGGCTGGGGTCCCACGTGGTGCTGTCCGCCACCATGAAGGCGACGCGCGGGTCAAAGACGGCGGTGCGGAAGCCGCCACACGTGTCCGCAGCCGTCAGCGTCCAGCTCACCGCATCCAAACCGTCGGCGCTGAAGTACACAAAGGGCGCGCCATACGGCTCCGGTGCAAACTGCACCAGGTACCGGGGCTCGCCGCCGCGCGCGCCGGGGTACAGGTCCACTGCCAGCTCCACGCCGCCGTGCCCGCCCATGCGCCACAGCTCACGGCCGGTTGCAGGGGAGAAGGCGGAGAACAACATGCCGCCGCCATCCGCATCCATGAGCCCAAACCAAGCGGGAGCGCCGCTGGTGGCGCCAGGCGCGGCCTCGCCCACAGCGCGCATGGCGGCGGCCGCAGGGCCACCCGCGGCGTGTGGGTCAGCGGCCCACAGCTCAAAGCCAGCAGCGGTGGCGGCGGCGGCTTGCGCTGCTTCGCTGAGGCGCGCTGGAAGCGGCAGCGCCACGGCGCCGGCCCGCTCGCTGTCCGCCTCGCCGCCGCTGAAGCCGTCGTCTGCCACCTCCACCCGCAGTGCCGCGCCGGCGCCCGTGAAGTGGGGGTCAGGGATAAAGGCCAGAGGGGAGAGGAGTGCCGCGCTGACGGCTGATAGGGTGCCGGAGAAGCGCAGCACCGCCGCGCCGTACGGAGAGTCAGAGCCTTGCGCAAATGTGATGCCGGCGGGCGCGGGAGACAGCACGGCGCGCCCGTGCGTGGTGATGACGGTGACTGTCACGGAGCCGCCGCTGTCGCCCGCCCAGTCGGCGTGATCCACGTCGCGAAGCGTCAGCGCGGCCGCCGCCGTCAGGTCCAGCGGCGTGTCTTCGACGCCGTACAGCGCGTCCACAGCCGTGACGAGCGGCGACAGCAGGTCGGCGGCGTGCAGCGTGGGGCTCAGCCGCTGCGTGGCGCAGCCGAGCACGGGCGGGTCGTTCACCGCCGCGACCGCAACGCCAATCACAGTTGTGGCCGCCGCCAGCCCCTCGTCGTCCACAACGTCCAGCGTGACCGTGTCCACACCGTTCCAGTTGGCATCAGGACGGTACACAACGGCGCGCACCGCGTCGCTGACAGCGCTGATGGGGCCCGTGAAGCGCACGCCGCGCCACCACAGCACGGACAGTGGCGCGCCGCCCACAGACCCGTCGCCAGCCGCAAAGTCGGCGCCGAACTCCGTGAGAAGGTTGGCGGGCTGCGCTCCGCGCGGCGGCGGCAGCACAAACTCGAGCCCCGCCACGCTCGACAGCATGACGCTGCCGTGGCCGGCGCGCAGCGTGAGCGTGAGCGGGAGGTCACGGGCCGGCGCGTGGGGGTTGAGCGCTGGCGCGGAGCGCGCGCCGAGGGTGAGCGCGTGCAGTGCCGTGGCGTCCATGTCAGCGTCCAGAAGCGTCACGCGCGGCAGCCAGGCCAGTGTGTCCTCCAGCGCGGCGAGCGGCAGCGGCGGCGCCGCCGAAAGGAGCACCACGGGCGCATCCGGCTGAGGGAGAACGTCCACGGGCATGGCGACCGTGGCCTCCACGCCCGCTGCGTTGGCGATGCCCACCAGCACCTCGTCCGCGCCAAAGTAGTCCAAGTCAGGGGTGTAGACGGCTGTGGCGAGCGCCGCGTTGAGGCGCGGCAGGGGTCCGTCCAGCGTCACCGAGTGGGCGTCGTCGACGCCAAACACGGTCACGCCCGTTGACAGCTCCGCTCCCGCACCCGCCGTCACGGTGAAGGTGCCATGCACCGCAGACAGCGACACGCGCAGCAGAGCGGCGCCCTGGCAGCCAGTGTCAATGGTGTCACCGATGTGCAGGCCCGTCAGCGCGGCAGGCGTGTCCTCTGTCACCTGTGTGATGTCCACACGCAGCAGGTGGCCACAGCGCTCCTCTGGCGCCACGGCGGCTGTCCCCGCCTCGCACGGCTGCGTTTTGAGCACCTCCAGAGGCACGTGCGGCTGCGGCAGGGGGCACCCAGTGGCGTCCGCGGCTAGAACTCGCAGCGTCGCGGTGGCGGCGCCGCCGCTTTCATCGGCGGCGGAGATGGTGAGCGCGTCCGCCCCGGTGCCGTCAATCGCAAAAAATGCCGCCGGCGCAAAGTACCGCAGTGTCGCGATGGCGCTGTTGACGTACTGCACGGTGCCGGTGAGGGTGACGGAGTTGGGAAGGGTGCGGGCGGCAGCGACGAGCGAGCTTGGCACGCGTGCCAGCACCAGCTCCCCGTGCTCAGCAGTGAGTGTGATAGTGAGAACAGCGCCGGTGTCGGCATCGCCGACGGAGATGCCAGTGAGAAGGCGGGCGTGGCTAGGCTCCACCAGCAGCGGGAATGGCGGCAATGTGACTGTGGGTGGGTCGTTGATGGCGGTGACGCTGATGGCTGCGTGAGGGGGAGAGGTGGGGAAGGGGGCACCGGGTGTGTGGGGTAGGTGGGGCAACATATTTGTAAGCTGGTGTGGCATGCCTGTACATAGACTGGCTAGCTACATGACACAAGCACACTGGCAGTCGCAGCGCTAGGCATGCACACCCATTGGCAATTGTGTAGCGGCGGCAGCAGTGCAGCAAACACATGCACAGGTGACCGCTCCCACAGGCAGCAGCACCAGTAGCACGTACCTATGCTGTGTGTCGCCGCGAGAGGTCCGCCGCTGCCGCAGCACCCCTGGTCATCCGCCCGTATCACAACTGCGTCGCCCCCGCTCCAGTGCGCATCTGGCGTGTACACCAGGCCATCCAACGCGATGCGCGCAGCCTCTATTCCCGCAATGAACTGCAGGGCTCGCGCTGAAACCAGCGTAACTGGTGGCCCAGCAATGCCATCAGCTGTTGCCGCAGCCGCTGCTGCTGTAGCTGTCGCTGGCGCGGTGTTGGTGGTTTCGCTGTCGGATAATGTGAGTCCCTCAAGGACGGCGGAGAGCGCTAGCACGCCGTGGGTACAGGCGACGGTCACACGCAGCTGCGCGGTGTCGGCACCTCCACCGGCATCACCTGGTGGTAAGGTAGGCAATGGCAGCAGCAATGGGAGGGTTAGTTTCACACATGGGTGGCGGCGGTGATCAGAACCAGCTGGCAAAGAAGTCAAGGAATTGTGTGGAGGGCTGTGAAGCATTGGTGGCGTGTATAAACCTCACAGGAGGAGCGCGTCCAGCACCACCAGCACATTTGTGCACTCTTGAGGTACAGTACTGCATTGATGGCACTGCACTGGCGCACAATCATACTTAAAAAAAAATCCACGACCTTTACAGGCACCTGGACTTGGTTATGCCACACAAGGATCAGTGCAGCAACGGGAAGCCATCTATGCCATACAGCATGCTGCACGCCGAAATAAGGCACACAACAAACACCACCAGCCCCAGCGGGCAGCACTCACTGAAGTCGACGTCGTCCAAGAGTATCGGCGCCAGCACCAGCGGCTGTCCCTCACGCAGCGCCGCCGCAGCAGCCGGCGCGCTGACGCGCGGCGCGTCATTCACGGCCGCCACGCGCACCAACATGGTCTCGCTCGCTTCCGCCGCGACCGGCTCCACTCCGCCCAGCGCCAGGTGGCTGTTGGTGGCGGTGACAGTGACGCGCGCCAGGGCCCGCCCCTCGCTATTCCAGTGGACGTCGGGGCGGAAGGCCAGCATGGACAGGGCGGTGTTGACGCTGTCGACGTGGCCGGTGAGCGCAAGCCGCGTCGCAAACGCAAACGGCGCGCCGCCGTCAGAGTAGGTGACGCCCGGCAGGCGCGCCTCCACCGCCACGCGCCCGTTGACCGCCGTGACCGCCGCGGTTATGCCGCCGGCCCAGGGGGCGGGCGCCCACGGCACGTACACGCCGTCCAGCTCCGTGACTGCCACTCCCAGGATGCGCAGGTCTTGGTCCTCGTGTGTGAGAAGTGTGGGCGGCACGGCAATGAGCGGCGCGTCCGGGCGTGGCGCCACACTGATGGGTATGGTCACCGTGTCGGTCAGGGAGCATAGGCGGCGGTCGTGTGTCGCAGCGCCGCCCGCGCACATGCGGCTGGTGCCAGTGTTGCCCAGGTCGCTGACCGTCACCACAAGCGCGTCATCGCCGTAGAAATTGGTGTCTCCGAGGTACGCCAGCGTCGCCAGCGCCGCATTCGCGTCCGCCGGCGCCGCCGCAAACGTCAAAGTGTGCCCCGCGCTCTGCAGCCGCTGCACCGGCGCCGTGGCAGACACGGTCGCACCCCCATGCCGCGCAGACACTGTCACCTCCACCAGCCCACGCGTGCTGACGTCGCCGCCGCGCCGCGTCGGCTGCGGCGCCCCCGCCGCCGCCAGCGTGTCCAGGTCCACGTCGCGCACGGTGATCCCTGGCAGCGGCAGAGGCACATCCTCCGCCGCCAGCGCCGTGCGAATACTGAGCAGAACGCGCGAGAGCCCGTCCCCGGTGAGGTCTTCACGTGCGTACGTTGCACCGGCGGCATCCAGCACCGGCGCGTCGTTTTGGGGCTCCACGCGAAGGTAGAGCGTGCGCGCGTCTGTGAGCCCTGAGGCGTCTGTCGTGGTGACCGATATGACGTCAAGCGCGCCGCCGCCGCTGTGCCAGTTGGCGGCACCGCGGTAGCGCGCGCCCGCCAGAACGTTGTTGACGTGAGCCATGGGGCCAGTGAGGGTGAGCGTGTTGGTGGCAACCTCCGGGTCAGCGCCATCGGGGGTGGCCACCATGATGTGCGCGCGCCCACTGCGGCCGTGCTGCAGCGCCACAGTGCCGAACCTCACGCTGATGTCCACGGTGAAGAGGTCCTCCAGGGGGGTGGCGGCAGCCGCCGCTGCCGCCATGGCGGCGTCCGAAGCGCTGAGCAGCTGGTATGCAGGGCTCCACGCATCCGCGGCGGCGGCGACATCCAGGTCTGACACAGAAATGTCCGAACTGCTCAGCACAGCGCCCGTGCGCGCAAAAATTGCGGCATCAGGCGTGTTGCCAGTGCCAATGAGCCCGACCTCGTCCTCATAGGCAGTCACCAGGTCCGGCAAAGCCAGCGCCGGTGGGTCCGCCACCGGCGCCACGAGCACCGCCAGGTGCACGGTGGCAGTCCAACCCCCCTCCGGACCCCCCTTCCCACACGCGCCGCCGTCTGATGCCGTCACCGTCACCAGCTCCAGCCCGTACCAGTCAGGAGCCGCTGTGTACACCAACGCCTGCAGCGCTGCTGTGGAAGCCGCAGGGTCGCCGCGCCACGCGACTGCCGCACCGTCGCTCTCCACGGCATGCAGCGCGGCCGCCGCGGGCTCAGGCAGCACGAGGGTGCACCGCTCACAGGTCACGCGCACACTGAGGGCGCCGCCCACGGCATCTGGTGCGTCGAAGTCTGGGTCTGCCACGGTGACGCCGACGGCTATGAGCGCAGGCTTGTCCTCAGCCGCATGGATGAGTAGTGCGGAGATGGAGTCAGCGCCGTCCGCGGCGGTGACAGGTGCGACCGTCACAGTCTCGTACAGCTGGTCGTCGGTGACAAAGTAGACAGCGTCGTTGACGGCCGCCACGCGCACAAACACCTCGCCCTGCACCTCCCCGCCTGCAGCATCCGTCACCGTGAACGTCACCCTGTCCGCGCCATGCCAGTCCCGAGGCGCCGAGTACTGCAGAGAGGCAATGGCGCCCACTACTTGCTCAGCACTGCCGTACACAGTCTCCACGGGCGCACCGCCCGGCGTCGCCCGCAGCTGCCCCACGTCACAGTGCAGCTGCACGGTAAGCAACCCCAAGTCTAGGTCGACGTCAGCAACTCCCAGCGCAGCAACCGTTGGGCTGGCAGAGGCGGCGCCGGTGCACGAGCCAAAGAGGCGGGAGGGCGCGTCCTCGTCTGCCCACACCAGCGGCGGCGCGTGCAGCGGACCCAGCGGCCCCCCGCACCATGTGAGCGCGGGTGCGTCGTCCACCGGCTCCACCGTCAGCCAGCGCACCAGCGGCTGGCTTGCCGCGGGGCCAGCCAACGCGCCGGCGGCGGCAATGCTGCGCACGGGCGCGCCGCCGTCCGCCGCGCGGAATACGCACGCCACGCTCCCGTGCCAGTCAGGCTTGGGCACGTAGCGGACGCGTGCGAGCGCCGCCGCGACGTCCGCAAGCCCGCCGCGCAGCGCCACGGTGCCCACCGGCGCTGGCAGCAGCGTCACACCGGGAGCGCTGTCAAGCAGCAGAGCGCCTGCGGCGGCGGCGCCGTCGTTCGCAGTGCCTCCGCCGCGCCGCAGCAGCTTCGCCTCCACGCCGGTGCTGCCAGCGGCCATGACGGCGTCGGCAAGCGCGCGCAGCACCGGCGCCGCACCGTCTGGGTCCTGCAGAAAGGCGACTGTCCACAGGCGGCCGCCTTCTAGTGTGGCGCGCGGGTCGCGAGACACGGCCACACGTGGTGCAACCGCACCGCCGCCCACGCTCCCAAGCAGCTGCTCCAGCGCTGCCGTAAGCTGCGCCGCCGTGGCGTCCGCAGCCAAGGGTTCGGACCAGTCAGCGCTGGCGTCAGCGGTGCCGCTGTCGGTCAAGCTGAGGGTGAAGCTGCCAGCGACCGCTGCAGCGAGGGTGGTGGTGGTGACCGCTGCCGTTGCGGGCGCGCTCAGCCCTGCTGTGACCACCGTTGGCACCGGCAAACTGGCAGGAGCATTGACAAATGTCACCAGCCAGGTGGCGTCCGCGCCAGCGGCCGTGCGCGCCACCTGAACCGTCGGCGCCGCCGCCGCGCCCGCCGCCGCCGCCAGCACACCATCCCTAGCCGCTGCCGCCAGCGCCGCCTCAAGAAATGCTTGGAGGGATTCGCCGCTGCGCGTGCCGGGCGCACCGCCACCGTCCACCACGTCATGGCCCACAGCGGCATCCCCCAGGGGTCCGCCCGCCTCGTCGCTGCGCATGGCCACTGTGCCGGCAAAAATTGGTGGCGTGGCGTAAGCGGCGCCGCCACCAAAGTCCAGCCGCAGCGTGACACTGCCAAGTCCCGCCGCGTTGGTGAGGGTTAGCTGCACCACAAGGTTGCGGTGCGGCGCGAACGTGTGCAGGCTCCACAGCTCCGCGACCCCCGCCCCCGCTGCCAGTGTCTCCACGGAGAGTGAGGCGCCGTAGCCCGAGGGCTCGCCGTCGCTGGCACGAGGCAGGTAGGCTGCGCGCAGCGGCGGCACCGCTCCCCCCGCGCCCGCGTCCACAAACGTGATGTCGTACGCGACAGCGCCTGTTGCGGCGTCGGCAGCGCCCTTGGTGACGTCGACAGCGCCCACCCCTGGCGCCGTCAGCAGCGCCAGAGCTAGGTCGTCTGCGGTGGCGTCGTGGCGCAGCGCGCGTGTGCTCGGTGCGCGGTCGTCAAACATGAGGTAGTAGACTCCGCCCACGGCATCAGGGGGTGCGATTGCAGGCGCCTTCAGGGGCGTGACCACCAGCCGCTGTGCCGCCGCCTCAGCGCCGTGCGCACATGCCGCTGCGACCGTCACCACCGACTCCAGCGCTTCCGCCGGCGCCGCTGCCGCCTCCACATCGCCCGCCACTATGCCCGCGCCCACTGCGGCACCGGCACGGTCATCCTCTAGCATGCTGAGTGTCGGCGATGCGTCTGGAGACAGGGAGAGCGTCGGTGCAATGTTGACCGCGTCCACTGCCGCAAGCGGTATGTAGAGCGTCGATGAGGCTCCCTCAGGGTCTGTGGCCGTGATGGTAACGCTTTTTTTGAGTGCACGCGGCGGTGGGCAGGGTATGGCGACGGTGGAAGGCGCCGTATGGTGGTGGGTGTGGCACGGGGAAACAAGGTGCACAATGAAAGGCAAGCGCACACGACAAAGCAGAACGTTTGCACACAAGCCACATGGTAGTCGCCCACCGGGCAGTGTCATGTCCAGGGTTCAGAGCAGATACAAGGTGCCGTGTCGACAATGCAATCTCTGCGGCTGCGCTGTGACAAGCAGGCAAGTGCAGCCCCAATGCCACATCGACAGACATGTGCTGCAGCAAGTAGTGTACAAAGTCACACAGCTGTCGCTTGTTGCCCACTCCATGCACGAGGTGCACTCACCCGTCAGCTGCGCCTGGCGCGCGCGACACGTACACCACCAGCGCCAGCGCCGCATTGACACTAGCCAGGTCGCCAGCAAAAGCCACACGCTCGGCTGCACCACCATCGCCGCTGATGCCGGCGTCCGCACCGTCGTGTGCCTCAAACTGCAGCGCGTCACCAAGCTCTGACGCCTTGGGCAGCAGCAGGCTGCCGACCGCGCAGCGGAGCACAATCTGGAGTGCGCCATTTGGCAGCAGGTCTGGGTCGATGATGGTGAGGCCCGTGATGGTGGCGATTGCGTCGTCGGTGCTGCCGCTGGCTTGAGCGTCCACTGCTCCGTCGGGCAGCAGTATGCGCGGCGAATCGTTCACCGGCTCCACCTCGATGTGTATCTGCGGCAGCAGAAAAAGCAGGTGGAAGGGAGTGGTGTTGTGCATGTCAGGAAAGATGTCAACACCAGCAGCACCACCAGCAGCAGCAGCAGCTAGCTGCCTGCGCATGAAAGGGTGCAACCCTGCCTCCCATGGTGCACCAGCACATACTGCAGGCACCGCGCCTGGCTTTCACCAATCGCGCTCGCCCAATAGACACCCCTGCGCCAAACAGCGGCAGCAGGCCCCCACTCACCTCCGCCACCGTCTGCGCAGCTCCATCCGACACCACCACCTCCACCACATCCGGCCCAGCCTCGTCCGCAGCGCCCACATACACCAGCTGCGCCAGCGCCGCCGATGCCGCGCTGCGCAGCCCCCGCCACCCCAGCTCCGCGCCCGCTGCTGCCGGCATTTGCAACGCTGCCACGCCGCCGGCGCCTGCAGGCAGCGGCACCACTCCTGACGGCACAGAGGTAAGGTACACGGCGCCGTGGCGCGCCGTCACCGTCACCGTCACTGCCGCCTTTGCCACCGGCAGCTGTCCATCGGCGGCGGCGGTGACGGCTGCGAGCTGTAGGCCCAGCGCCGCGCCCATGCGGAGAGGCTGGTCTTCCCGCGCCGCCACCGGCTGCGTCTCGTTCGGCCAGGAGGTTCCTGGGCCGAGCGCAAAGGTCGGGGCCACGGCGGCCGGCTCAAGCACCAGCAGTAGTGTCGCTGTTGCAGTTGCCCCAGCACTGTCTGCAGCGGACACACGCAGCTCGTCTGCGCGCACCCCAGGCGCGGCCGGCGCGGCGTACATGGCCGCTGCCACCACTCGCTGGATGGCATCCAGTGTCCCTGTCAGCACGGCTGTCTGTGCAGCGCCTGCGTCGTCGCTGCCGTGCGTGATGGCGGAGCCGTCTGGCACCAGTGGGAAGGTGACAGCTCCATGCGGTGCACCACCACCCACCGCCGCCAGCACAAGCTCCACCCTGAACGCCTCACCAGGCGCGGCGTCCACGTCGGTGATGCTAAGCTGCTCGCCCAGCCGCACCACAGACTCACAGGGGGAAGTGTCACCACCTGCTGCTGAGCACGCAGGCACGCGGAGCTCCTCCGTCAGCGCCACAGTCGGCGCGTCGTTCACAGACTCGACTTGCAGCTCAAACACCGCCACAGCTGTCTGCCCCCCGCCGCTGCCGGTTGCACCGCCGTCGCTGACCACCACCCGCACAACAACCGTGCCGAAAAAGTCGACGTCTGGCGTGAAGGCCAGCCCTGCGAGCGCCGCATTTATGTCATCAACGGCCCCCTCCAGCTGCAGCAGCGGCGGCGCGGTGCCATTGGCGGCGGCGCCGGCAGCGTTGGCGGAGCTGGAAGACAGCATGGTGAGGGCGCCGGAGTCGGCCGACACGTTGACGGCGAGGTGCGCGCCGACCGTTTCGCGCACGTCTGGGTCGGCCACCTTCATCCCGCGCAGCCGGAAGTACAGTGTGTCCTCTCGCAGGCTGCGCAGCGTCGGCGGCGGCACCTGCACCATTGGGGGGTCGTTCACCGCCTCCACGACCACCGTGATCACCACCGGCTCTGGCGCTGCGGCGGCGGCGTCAGCGTCGGCGGTCACAGAGAGGGACAGCTCCGCACCACCATTGAAGTAGCGCGTGCCGGTGAATGTGAGCTCCGCCAGCGCGGTGTCGACGGCGGCGATGGTGCCTCGCAGCACCAGCGCAGCTCCGTCCTCAGTTGACTGCACCTGCAGGCTCACGGTCCGCACGCCCGGGACCCCCAGCACGCCGCCCTTTGCCCGCACGGCCACGGTCACAACCTCTGACAGCTCTGCTCCAGCGGCGCGTGCCTCTGCCAGCAGATGGACCCCTGGGATGCGCAGCGCTGCACCCTCTGCCACCGTCAGCAGCAGCGTGTCGGCAGCGAGCAGCGGCGGCGGCAGCGCGCCCACAACCTCGATGTCCAGCAGAGCGTCCGCCAGCGCCGCCGCCTCCGCCGCCGCCCAGGCATCGGGCGGCAGCTCGCCCCCGCCGAAGTGTGACACGGAAAAGGCCACAGAGTCGTTGAAGGCGCCGGGCGCCGCGGAGTACAGCAGCGCTCCGGACGCCAACGCATCGGCGAGCGCCATGGCGGTGCCGTGAGCCACTATGGCGGCGCCCGCCGCTGTGGCGTTGGCGGGGCCACGCTGCACCCACAGCCCCGCCCGTGCATCCACAAACTCTAGTAGCCCAGTGTGTGCGCGCGCCGTGAGCGTCAGCAGGCCATCTGGGTCCCGCGGGCTTGATAGGGTCACCGAGGTCAGCGGCAGCTGCTGCATGCGGGGGGCCTCCACGCGCTGAGCAGCTGCCACCAGTGCTGGCACTGGCTGCGTGGTGGTGCGGTGGATGACGACGGGAAGTGAAGCGGTGGCGCGCCAGGTGCTGAGGGCGTCGACGGCGGTGAGGGTGATGTCGTCCACGCCGCTGAAGTGCGGGTCGGCGCGGTAGGTCCAGCCGCTCACCACAGCGGCACGCACCTGATGCGACACAGGCAAGCAGAGACCCACGGGGCGCAGGAGGCTGTGTGGTGAGTTTGTGGACTGTGACGTTTGTGCTGAGCAGCATGAGTAAAGGCTGCTTTGCTGGAGCGAGCACCTGCACGGCATCACGTGCGGGCCCGCAACAGCGGCAGCACATCGCCAGCTAATGCGGTGGCGCTCCTCATCTCTCTCTGTCATTTCTACCTGGCAGGTATACTTGCAGCATGCAGCTTCGCTCTAAGCCAAGAGGTCAACCAACCCCTGAAACCCAAGCCTGCTCCCAAAACATCCCGAAGCGCCACAAAGGTGCATGCATGCTAGGGAGCAGCTATACGGAGGCGGGTGTAGCATTACACCCAAAGTGCAGCAACAAGCAAAAATGGCGGTGTGGCAGGCGTGCCTAGTGTGTAGCAGGCGTGACGCGCACGCATTATCCAACACAATTCCCTCTCAAACACCCAGCTGCCACTCACCGCCTCTGCAGCGCCGCTGAACTTAATTGTGCCGCCCTCCGTCACGTTGACAGCCACCTCAGCAGGCACGCCCTCGCGCAGCGGCACCGCCGCTCCCACACCCGCGCCCAACGTCACCACGACCCCACGTACATCCCCCTCCACACCCCACCCCGCCACGTCCAAAGCGCCAGTGGCGTCCGCCCCTCCGCCCTGCACAGCCTCCAGATACCCCAGCGCCGGCAGCACCCACGCCGCAGCAACGTCTGGTACCGCCGCCGCCTCGACCACCACCTCCGCCTCCGCAGCGGCCGCCACGCCATGCGCCCCATAGGCGCCGCCGTCGTTGACGCTCACGGTAAAACCGCCCGCGCCGGCGGCCCCCGCGCGGTATAGCAGCCGTGACAGCGCGGCGGTGGCGTCGGCCGGGGAGGCGCTAAATGCCAGCGCCGTGTGCCAGCCGCGCTGTGCACCGGTGGAGAAGCTGAGGGCCGGTGCCGGGTGCAGGGTGCGGGCGCCTTCCAGCGAGAGGGTGCAGTTGGCGGGGCTGTTGGTGCAGTCCAGGGAGACGCTGAGGAGACCGCCGCCGGGGGTGGAGGCGGCCGCGGGGTCGGACTGGTGGGGCGGGAAGCAACGGAGGCATGGCAGTGGTGCTTTCGTGAGTGTGCTGTGGTGATGGCAGGTGAGTTTGGTATGGTGCAGTGCATGCTGCTTGGTGCATGTAGAGTACTGAAGTATGTGGTGCAGTGGCTGAGGTGGCTGCAACTGGCCCCAGCGATACAGCCACACAGTGACGCTGCTGTAGCACATCAAGGGACGGCGGGTTGAGGTGTGCACGGTAATGTACACCACAGATGACAGCTCGCAGCCAGGGCCTGCAGCAAGACACAGCCACTGCAACATAACGGCAAACAGGGCGTCACTCACCGCGTCTATGTCTTCCACACCAAGAGGCGCCTGCACAGCTTCCCCCACCACTGCGGTCACGTTCGCCACCCGCGAAATGTCAATCGTCGGCGCGTCGTTCACCGCCGTCACCACGACCGCCACCGCCATGGTGGCAGCAAGCGGCCGCGTCGCCGCTCCACCGCCGCTGCCGCTGGAACTGCTCAGCGAAACATGGCGCGTCGCCACAATGGTGACCTCGTCAGCACCATAGTAGTTGGCGTGCGGCGTGTACATGAAGCCGTCCGCGAGCGCAAAGTTAACGTGCGCGACGGCGCCGCTGAGCGTGAGCTGCTGCTCGGCAGCAGCGCCTGCGCCCGTTCTTCCACTGACAGCGACGTTCCCGTCGCGCAGCGCCTGGCACGTGCCGTGGGTAGCAAACGCCTCCACCGTGACCACATCCTCGGCCGCAAACCCCTCATCTGAGATAGCCAGGCCGGCCCCCAGCAGAGCTGCGACGTCCTCCATGACGACTTGCACGGCCGTGAGCTCAGCAGGTGTGATGATGGCCGGCGGGGACGGCAAGCGCACCACAGCCAGCGCCACCTCCGCAGCCGCCACCCGCCCAGCGGCATCGGTAACCGACACAGACAGCGTCGCAGAGCCGGAGTAGCTGGCGGGTGCTGTGTAGGCGAGAGCCGCCAGCAGCAGAGCCGCCGTGTCCGCCGTGCACAGGGCGGACAGCGCCGACCCATCGGGAGACAGGTCCAGGCGCGCCAGGCGAGCGCGCACGCCGCTCTGCAGCAGCATCACTGTACCGACACTCGCCGCAGCCGTCACATTCAGCAGCGCTCCCGCCCCCTCAACACCCTCGCCTTCGAGAACCCCGACGGCCACGGTCAGGCCGGGCACGAGCGTGCCGGTGGCGGCCGTGACGTTGAGCGCCACGGGTGCGGCCAGGCGCGGCGGCGCGCTGCGGCCCTGCACGAGAATGTACAGGCGCTCCGGGCGCGGCATGTCGACAGCGCCGCCGGCTGCCGCCACGTCCACGACCGATGCGGTGAGCGACACATCCACCCAGCCCGAAAACGCCTCGGGCGGCAGGAACGCAAGGCGCTCCAGCACGGTGTTGACGCTGTCGACAGGCCCCCGCAGTTCCATGCCGCCACCGCCGCTGCCACTGCTGTCGTCCGTGTCACCGACGGTCACTGTCACATCGGGAGGAGGCGCCAGCGCGCCAAGAACCGTGAATGACCCGCGGGGCGCGGTGATGGTCACGTGCACAGCAGCGGAGCCGCCGAGCCGCGGCGCCGCCACCGCCAGGCCCGCCAGCGGCAACGGCGCCGCGCCGTCGCACACGAGCGCGCCAGCGCTCAGCGTGTCCGGCACGGCGACGCGCGGCGGCTGTGCACGCGCCGCAATGGCTACCGCCACAGTGAGCTCAGCAGTTCCTCCCTGCAAGTCGTCCACCGCGAAGCGGACGGCGTCCGCCGGCGCTGCGCCCTTCACCACCTCCTCCACTGAAACCGCTGGGGCGCTGGCGGAGGGAGACGGTGTAACCGCCGGCGAAACTGCCAACGGCGGCTGGTCTCCTGCGTGCGCGGGGGCGCCGCTGCCCAGAAAGGTCACCTCAAAGGTGCGTTTGGCCAGCGCACCGGTGGGGCCGGCGGCGACGGTGACGGCGCCCACAGTGTCGAGCACCTGAAGGGCCTCGGCCACGTCTGTGGCGGTGGATGCGCCGGTGAGCGCAGAGGTGGTTTCGCCGCGGAAGCTCAGGGTGAAGGCGAAGGAGTCCAGCTCATCTGCCGCCGGCGTTGTGACAGCCACCTGGTGGGTTGTGTGTGGCACGGAAGCAGGCGGGGCACGTGCTCTCAGTGATGGTATCATATGCCATTTTACAACATCTATGCAGCTGCGGTGTTGGTGACGGCTGTTCGTGCACCTGGCAAGCGCACGTGTGCTTGTTTTCTTGCAATGTGCACCCCACCAGGCGTGCGTCAACTGCAGCGCCTGTTCACACGTAAAACCATGAAAGGCAGGGGGTTGCCACAGCAGCACGGGCTCGTGCCAGTAGCAGCACGGGCTCGTGCCAGTAGCAGCACGGGCTCGTGCCAGTAGCAGCACGAGCGCCAGCATCAGGGCACCACCAGCACCGCGCGCAACATGCAGCAGCAACCACATCCGCCTTTCAGCTGCACGCATTCCAGCCAGCCTCACCGTTGGCACGGCCGTCGCATCCGCTGGCCTTCCATCTGGCGCGGGGCCGGTGGCCACCAGGCGGCTCGCCGCAACGCCAAGCGCAAGCCCCTCAGGCCCGCCGCGCACCAGCAGCTCCCATGTCACCCCTCCCAGCTCTCCCACACCGCTGCGCTGCGCCTCCGCCACCGGCGCCATCACAACGCTGCTCCGCAGCTCGGCGTCATTCGCAAGTTGCGTGAAGACATACGTGTCAGCGGCGGCGGCGCATGTGGTCAGGGCAGTGGTGAGGGCGGCCGCGACGGCGCTGGCGGCGGCGTCTGCGGCGATGGTGATGGTTGTGGAGTGTGTGAAGAGGGGGTCGGTGGCGGCGGCGGCCGTGCCCAGCGCTGCCAGTGTGGTGGTGGCGAAGGGGAGGCAGTCGACGGATAGGTCGAAGTCGCCGTCGATGTAGCCGGCGGGCGTTGCGGTGGCCACCTGCAGGTGACAAGTGGCCGCAGCAGCACAAGCGTTGGAGAGCAGCACAGGTGAGCACGGCGCTGTTGCTTGCAGCGGCATGGGGTTCACATGCGGGACGCAGCAGTCATTGTGCATAGATCATGCGCTCACTGGTGGTTTGAGCGTTGCAAGGCATGGGACTGGCCGCAGACAGCACGCACTCCTCCGCAGGTCAGTGCGCAAGCGTTGTTTACAAGCAGGCCTGCCAGCAAACAAAAACACACGCGTGCCCTGCGAGCATACAAGAAGCTGGTACACACCTTGAAGTACTGGCCGCTGCCGCCGCTTTGTGCTGTCAGCGTGATGCGCTGCACCTCCTGCACAATAGCCACGCCCGCCGGACGCTGTGCAGGCGCCTTGTAGTACAGCTGCGACAGTGCCACATTTAGCGCCGCAACCTGGTACACACAGCGCAGGCGACAAAGCACAGCAAGTCGTTCATCACTGGTAAGCGCCGAGCAATGCTGAACCACCACCGGGCACTTGAGAGCTGGGATACAGCCTTCCACACCCCATGCATACATCAACATTACACGCCTGGGCAGCGCACTCACTTGCTGAGCACCCAATCACACACACACAGGGGAGCCCCTTGCAAACTTCAACATGCTCACAGCAACCACCGCTGCTCCCAACTTCAACACTCACCGTGCCGCGCACTTCCATTGCCGGCGCCGCAGCCGCGCTGCCCGTCAGAACCGCCAGCCCACGGGTGTCCGCCAGAGTCAGCATCCCCTCCCCCGCTGACAGCGACAGCCGCAGCGCGCTGCTGCCGCCGCTCCACGGGTCTGCCACCGCCGCCTCCGCCTCCACATCGCCCACGGTTAGGCCACGCAGCAGCAGGGGCTCGCCCTCCACAGCCACAGCTGTGGCAGCGTGTGCCGACGCCTCCAGCAGGCCCTTGCCCGCCGCGGCAGCAGTTCCAGACGCCGGCGCGGCGACTATAGTGGGCGCGTCATTGACGGCCGCAATGTTGACATAGAGCTCACGGCGCAGCGCCACGCCGGCGGCGCTAACCAGGTCGTGCCCGCCATCCTCAGAGTTCCAGTCGCGGGAGGGGACGTACAGCGCGCCGGCCAGCGCGGCGCGCACGGCGGCGGCGGCCCCAGACAGCAGCGTGCCACGGACGAGCGCCCCCGCCGTGAGCTCCGCCGCCGCCGCCGCCGCCGTCTCGGCTTCCAGGAAGCTGAGGCAGGGAGCGCATGCGCCGCCGGGGGTTGTCCCCTCGATGTACGGCGCTGCAGTTGCGCACCAGCCGCCGGCTTCTGTGCACGTCCAGGCGGCGCGGACGGCGCCCGTGCGGGCGAGCGGGAACTGGCAGGGAGCGTCTGCTGCCACACACTCCGCGCGCTGCGCCGCGCTGACGGCTGTTGACGCGGCGATTTCCACCGTCACGCGCGGCGCCCACGCTCCGTGCGGAGGCTCCGCCAGGGTGATGAGCCACAGCCAGCCGTGGGGCGCGGATGGGTGTGGCACGCGCACCACCTGGGCGCCAGTGCCGGCGGGTGTGGCAGCTAGGGCGGCAGCCAGCTGCTCTGCAGTTGCGTCAGAGGGGACCGCGGGGGTGACGGCGTGTGCGCCGGTGCGGGCGTCGCGCAGCCGCAGGGAGAAGGCTCCGCTGGTAGGCGCGGCACCAGAAATCAGACGTACAACATCTACCCACGCGGTGCCAGCGCCAGCGTCCGCGGCCACCAGCGCACACGTGGCTGAGGTCAGGGGAGGGTCGTCTTCCTGAGCGGCGTACGCGTCGCACGCGCGCGCGGACAGCAGCGGCTGCGGCCCCGCAGTGCTGGCGTAAGTGATGGTGATGATGCGCTGCACAGGGGTGGAGGTGGTGATGTCGGAGACATGTATGGATGCCACGGGCGCGCCTGATGTGGTTAGAGCTGCCGTGATGGCGGCTTCGGTGGCGTCCCAGCTGAGGGAGGGGGTGACGCGGAGGCCAAAGGCAAGGTCGAAGGAGCCGGCGCCGGTGTTCAACAGCCGTACCTGCTGCACCTCGGCGACGTATGGTGCGGAGCCCTTGACCTGCGGTGGCGGCAGCGGGCAAGGGGAGGCAGCAGCACACAGGCTTTGTGTGAGGAGGCGCCGGCGTGCATGTGCATCGATACAGCCAGCAACAGGGTTTTCAGAAACTGCAACCAAACATGGGAGTGGGAATGCATGCGCCCGCCTAGTCTAGTGTTGTTTGGACTTGTTGCAGCTGTGCTGCCACTAAATACTTCATGTCACACGCGGGCGACAGCAACCCAGTCCTGGCACTTTGGAATGCTGCGACCCTGGGTGCGCTCAGGGCGCGTGCCAAGCAAGCACATGTGCGCAAAAACTGCGCAAGTGGTGGCGCCACCTTGAGCAAACCTGTTGCCCAAAGCAGGCCGGCACAGCCGCTGCTCCCGCCACTCACCGTCTCCGCCACGCTGACCTCCAGAAACGCCGCCGACGCAACAGCCACAGGCGCCGCCAGCGGCACATCCCCCGCCCCTTCACCAAACGTAAGGGTCACCACCGCGGGCTGCGCCGCCCCGGACGGCGCACACACCGTCATCACGCCATCAATGCCCACCACCTCAACGCCACCCACACCCGGCCACACCGCCTCCAGCGCCTCCTGCAGCGTGCTGCCGTCGCCCGCGCACGCGCCGGGCAGGCCGGCGCCGCAGTCTGGAAGCAAGTCCGGAGACAGCGCTGCGTCGAAGGGCAGCTCCGCCGTTGTGAGCGCGGCGGCCCCGAGCGTGAGGGTAAGCGTCGGCGGCGTCGGCGCTCCCGCCAGCGCGCGGCAGGAGAGCGTCTGCACCTCGCGCGTGGTTGTGGGCAGCGGCGCAGAGAGAGCTATGGCGTGCGCGTGTGTCGGTGGCTCCCAGGGCACAGGGGCGTCCACGAGGAGCTGCGCGCCTGAGCCTGTTAGGTTGAAGGCATCGGGAGCGATGAAGGCAGGCCCCTCACCCTGCGGCGGGCCAGCGTGGTCGCAGGGGCGGGTAGATGGTTGCAGTCAGGCGCGGTGGTGGTTTGGGGGTGTGATGGTGGGAATTGGTTGTGAGCAGGGGTCACTGTGGCTTGATACCAAAGCCGGCTGCTGTTGGCTCGAGCTCCGCTGTTCAAAGCATTAATGAGCTCTGCTGTTGCCGTACTGCTGCGTGGGATTCTTGCCCCACAGCCAGTATCTGTGGTTAGAAGGCAGTCAACCGATCCACTGTCGACGGCATGCTGCTGTCGCTGCCTAAACTGGCCTGGCCAGCGTGCGCTTGTAGCAGGTCAGTTGCTCCCACAGAAAGTGTCTCTTGCCAGCAACCGCCCCTACATGCTCACAAAACCTGCGAGAGCAATCATGAAGCGCCGTTCCAGCACTCAGGCAGCCTATGCACAGCACAACCAACGCGCCGCACTGCCTGCTCAGCAGCAGCAGTGGCTGCAAAGCACCCGCTGCCGCACCTCAATCACCACACTCCACGTGTGGCCGCCGCCCGGGAACGGCCCCTCCCGCTCCACCACCACCGTAGCATCCACCCACCCCGCCTTCGTCAGCGCCGCCGCAAGCGCCAACTGCACACTGTCCGCCGAGGCATCCACCGGCAGCTCCACCGTGCTCACGTGGTCGCCACCCGTCGCCGCAGCCGCGCCCGCCGTCGGCGGCATGCGCAGCGCAAAGGCCCCACCAAGCGGCGCCGCCCCGTGCGTGACGGTGGCAACCGTCATCGTGGCGTCCGTACCCGTGAGAGTGGAAATATCGGCGGAGAGGGTGGGCACGTCGCCTGCCGCGGCTGGGAAGGTGACCAGCCAGGTGACCTGCCCCTGGGGCAGGGCGGAGCGCGGGCCGCCGCTGGTTACCTCCAGCCTGCCGCCTGCAAACGCTGGTAGCACCTGCAGGGCCGAGCGCACGTCCTCAGCGCTGGCGCCGGCGGCGATGGCGCGCGTCCGCTGCGGCTCCGCGCCCGCCCGCACCGCGTACGCAAGCGCGAACGCCCCCCCGATGGGCCCCTCAACGGCGGGCGTCACCACCGCCGCTGCCATGAGGTCGCCCACATCAACAGTGTGCGTCCACGTGGAATCAAACGCCAGACAGTCAGTGCAAGCCTGCGCCGCAGGGGAGGACCCCAGCCACCGTGGCGCCAGCGCCGGCGGCCCCGGCGATGGCGGGCCGTGGAAGGTGACGTCCCAAGCGCGCTCAAACAGCGGCGACGTTGTGTCTGCCGAGGTGGCGGTGACAAGGCCCATGCCGCCCAGGGCGGTGAGTGCGTCTGCCACGGCGGCTGCCGTGGCGTCGTGGTCCAGTTGCGCGGTCACAGAGGTTCTGGCAGGTGCATCTGAGGAGGGGGCGAACGTGGCGGCAAGTTGGAAGGTGCCGGCTGTCGGCGCGGCGGTGTCTGCGCGCAGTAGGATGCGTTGCACTGGAAGCGGCAGCGAGCCAGTTTGCACTCGCTCCACGGTGATGGTGGCGGCAGCCCAGTCCGCAGCGCCCGCCGCGGTTGCCAGCAGGGTGGAGTCTGCAGGCTCCACCTCGATGCTCGACGGCACGAGGAGCGGCACCTGGGGGGGAAGGTGGTGGTGGCGCAAGTGAGGGAGGTGGTAGTACTTCTGAAGTACATGCACACAGAGCAGTGCAGCGATGTGCGACACACACACACACACAGGCGCTCCGGCGCTTGCGTAAGTTGGTGTTGTGGTGCACACTGCACATGGGTTACAGCTTTGACGCGCGGACAGCCATATCTTGGCAACGGTGGGAGACAAGTTGAGCGCTGCTGATAAAGCCACACTCTCACGGCATGCACAGCAGGCAACGACCCCCCATGGCGCATCGCCGCACCTGCTCCCCAGCCGTGACAAACGTCACCAGGTACCGTGCCACCGCGCCCGCCGCCGCCGCCTCCTCCGACAGCGGCTCCTCCCTCGACACCCTCACATCCCCGGCATTCGCCAGCCTGCGCAGCGCCGCTCCCAGCTCCGCTGCGCCGCTCTCACCATCCGCCAGCGCAACGCCCGCCGTCAGCGTCAGCCCGCCGCGCGTGAGCGACAGCTCCACGTTCGCGGCCGCGAGCGCCGCCTCCGCCGGCGCGCGAACGTCCACCCGCTGCACCTCGTAAGCCCACGGGACGGCGGTGGACACCGCCTGCACCTCGCGGGCTGCGCGCGTGGCGCCGCCGGCGGCGGTGACGGTGTGAAGCGCGGCTGGCGCCTCTGGGGCCACGAGCAGGCGGGAGGCGGCCACTCCGCCGCCCAGCAGCAGGGCGCCGGCCTGCGCCGCCACGCGCACGGACACTGTGTCGTCGTCCGCAGTGTCGGCGCCCACGGCGTCGGCAAGGTGGGGGACTGCGAGCGCACCGTCCTCTCGAGAGCTGAGCACGGTAGCAAAGGTGGGGGGGGCGCCGGGGCCGGCTGCGGTGGTGGCTGCTGCGCCCAAGGATGGAGCAGCGGTGAAAGTGAGGGCGATGGTGGCGGACGCAGTGAGTGTGCCGCCGGCGCCGGTGAAGCCGTTGTCGCTGACGCTGATGGTGATGGGCGCGAGGGTCGCGGAGGCGGCTGTACGGGCGGGGAGCGTGAGGGTGAGGGTGGCGAGCGCGCTGTTGAGGGATAGCGGTGGCCCGGAGAGTGTGAGAGAGGCTGATGGCTCGTCTGGTGACACGGAAACGCCGTTGCGCAGCGCTGCCGCGGGGTCCACATCTAGTAGTGCGCCGGCGTTGGCTGTGGCGACCACCACCTGGAGCGAGCCGCCCCCTGTTGTGGAGAGCAGTCAGTCAGGGACACAGTCGTGTGTCAGCGGGTGAGTGAGCTGCACTAGTAGGTGGCAAATGCAGGCATGCGTGCACAATGCACGTTGACTACAGCCCACGGCTTGCAACGGAAACTACTACGTTCTCTAAGCACCAGGCGGCAGCAGCACCAGGTGACAAGTGTGCGCAAACGCAGCCAGCCCCCGCACACACCATCACAGCATCACGTACCTGTAAAAGGGTCCGGCACGTCCTGGTCTCGCACCACGATGCCACTCACGAGCACCGCCACCCCCGCGGCCGCTGCCACCTGCTCTGGCGCCTCCACCGTCGGAGCCGCATTCACCTTCTCCACTGAAACCCGCACAGTGGCAGACACGGCGGGCGCAGCAGGGTCTCCGTACGCACGAGCTTCAATGGCCACGTGCGCCAGCCGAGAGTCTCCGGCTAGCAGCACAGGCGCGTGCGCGCCGGTGACCGCCTCCCACAGGCCTGCCGTCGCCGGCTCAAACATCACACCGTCCAGTGCTGCGGCAACATCAGTGGGAGCCCCAGACATCTCCAGGCTTCCGCCGTCGCCATTGGCTGGTGGCTGCACGGACAGCTGCACGGCCTCCAGGGGAGCGATTGCGGACATGCGCAGCGCGCCGTTGGTGGCGGTCAGCCGCAGCGTCACCGCCCCCGGCAGCCGGTCGCCCACCTCCGCCGGCGCCACAGACACCGCCGGCAGCGCAACTGCCACTCCCTCATCAGTAAGAATGGTGAGTCCGCTGCCAGGCACGGCCGCGCCGTCCAGAATGATGGCAGGGACGGCGGCGGAGGCGGTGACGAGGGCCGTGAAGGCGCGCGTGGCGGTGCGAGCGCCGCCGGAGCCGCAGCTGCCGCCGTCCGTCACGGCAACCGTCACGGCGGTTTCGCCCGAGACGCCGCGCGGCGCGTGGTAGCGCAGCGCCGCCAGCGCCGCGTTGAGGCTTGCGAGGTCTCCTGAGAGCGCGAGAGTCGACTGAGGTGTAGCCGCAATGGCCGCAGCCGCCGCGGCCGTGGCGCCCGCCTGCAGCGCCACCGCCGTCACCATGAGCCGCCCCACCGCGGAGTCCACTGTCAGCAGCCCAGCTGTGGCTTGCACGGTGGCGGTGAAGGGCTCGATGGCGGCGGCGGCGGCGCCCGCGGTCGCTGGGCATGACCCCGGCTCCAGGATGTTTAATGGGCGCGGCACGTCCACGTCGGTCACTGAGATGCCGTTAAATGGCTGTGATGCGCCCTCCACGCAGGCGAAGTCAGGGGGGCGGGTGGCGGCGGTGTCGCTGGTGGCGGCGGTGCCGTTGAGGGTGATGACTGGGGCGTCGTTCACGGGCTCCACAAATAGCTGCAGTGGCGGGGCGTGTCCAGGCAGCGGCGTGCGTCATGCGCAGATTTGGAAGCACGGGGATGAGAATGAGGCACCATTGGCCACTTGCCGTGCGCACGTGACATCCCATGAACATAAACCTGCTGGGTGCCTCCCATGCACCGTAGGTGAGCGGTGCAACATGTGCAATGTAGTGTTTCTGGCAGCTATGCTGGTTGCAACAGCCTCCGAGCGTCAAGGTGCCATCATGTACAGGTGACCTGCGGCAGTCACTGTGACATGCACCAGCAAACCAAAGGTCTGGCAGCCCCAAAGGCCTGCGTCACAGCTGCTTCACTCTGAGCTGTCACCACATGCACGCTAGTGGCATCGACACATGCAAGTGACACAGTCATAAGTAGGCTGCTGCGCCAACCTGATACTGTACAGGCAAAGTCATATGAGCAGGTGCGCGCTTCAGCTCACCTCCAGTGCGCACTGCTTGCCGGCACTTGCGCTGCTCTCACTATCCCACACAAGGAGCACAACTCTGTCATCCCCATTGTAGTCCGCCAATGGGTGGTACTGCATCTGCTGAAGCGCCTGGTCCACGTCGTTGGCGTTGCCATGCACCTGTGGTGGTAGCAGACAGGCACAGCAACAAAGTTACTCTCTGCTGCTGCTGGCTGCATGCATTGTGCCCGTGGCAGCACCAGGCGTAGCTCATACACCAAGTGGCTCAGCAGCTGGTTGGTACTATATGTACTTCAGAGAGAGATGAAAGTGGGTGGGGATTTCCCACCCTCCCTAAGGCCCCTACTTTGGGTGGCCAGAATGCCACCTTGTTGTTTCAGTGTATTTCATTGGTAAAAGAATGTATGCAGGTGTGGCAAAGCAGCAAGCAGTCGAATGGAACGCAGCACAGCACCAATGGGCTCACAGCAGGACCAAAAGGCGGGCAGGCAGGCGGTGGTGCCAGCACCACCAGTGGCACGTGTGCCACCGATAAATTGAATGTGTGAACCACTGTATTTTTGTGATAGCAATCTGTGATGGCGCAGGTTTGGTAGTACCAAAGCACACTCACAACTCAAAGCTGTGGGTGTTTTCAAAATCAGCGAGGGGCACCACTAACTCACAGCACATCAACATGAAAAAAGTCTAGCTGCAAGTGCCGTAGCAGACTCACTTGCTGCCTGTAAACCCCGGAAAAAAACTCAGACACCTCTTTTGTACCCCTCACAACATCTTTGAAAAAAACTGTAGCCGTCTGTGAAAAAATCTGTAGCCAAGCCAAGCCCGTATTCGCACTCAAATTTCAGCCAACTGCTCTGCAGCAAACGCCATCTGTACAATGAGAAAGCAGCCTACTCCACCACCTTCAGCCCAAGGGCCTCAGGGGTGCCGTTGAGCTGGGTGAAAAAGAGCTTGTACATCTTGCCAATGTCAGTGCGCTTGTCCTTGCCGCCCCCAGCGCCTGGCACGCGCCACAGCTTGACCCCCAGCGGCAGGTGGTTCTGCAGCTGCTGCGCCCACTTTTCAATCTTGTTGATGTTGAGCAGATTGTTGGTCTGATACAGGGGCACCTTGGTCCAGGTTGCCAGCTGCCTGGCGTTGGCCTCGGTGAGGAAGCCGCTGGTCTTGCTGGCGCGGTTGTCTGTGGTGGAGTCGATGGGCTGCACCACGGGCCTGGAGTTGTGGGCCCAGAGGAACCTGATGGCCTCGTTGCCCATGTCGGGCTGTCCCGTGAAGCCGAAGTAGCCGCTGATAGGCTCGTCGTTGGTGGAGGCCTTAATGAAGGAGGCCACCATGGAGTCAGTGTAGACGAATGTCTGCACCTGCTCTTGCGCCTGCTCATCAGTCAGCTCAGGGTCCAGGGCAGCGCGAAGCTGGCTCTGGGCCTCCTTCAGATGGGCTGCACCCTCTTGGCCTTCTTCTGTGCATTGTAGATGGGAGCTTTGATGGGGTTGTGCTGGTCGTTGTACTGCTTGCGCTTGCCGCTGGCGGCGACAGCACCATTGAAGGCCTTCAGTTTGCCATTGCCAGGGCCAGGGGCACGGCCAGCCTTCCTGCAGGGGCGGCAGGCGCTGTTGGCAAAGGTCTGCTGCTTGCCAGAGCTGCACCCTTGGCCCACGTGCATGCAGGGGTGGACCATGATGAAGCAGCTCTCAGGATCAGCAGCAGCAGCAGCTCAGTCACGCCTCTAACTCTGAGAGCAGGAGCAGCAGCGGCACTGCCCCTGCCCAATGTAGTGAATAAATTTGCGTTTTGAATTTTGGCGGAAATAATTTTTGGGAATGTGGAGAATATATTTTGGCAGGAATATAGCCTGCTGTGAGCCCATTGCTGCTGTGCTGCGTTCCATTTGACTGCTTGCTGCTTTGCCACATCTGTATGCATTCTTTGACAAATGAAATACACTAAAACAACATGGTGGCATTCTGGCCACCCAAAGTAGGGGCCTTAAGGAGGGTGGGAAATCCCCACCCACTTTCATCTCTCTCTCTAAGTATGTATCTACTATGTTATGCCATGTAGTACTAGTCTACAACAGTGCGTAGTGGTGTTTCAAGGTGTGTGGAAGAACCGCGTGAGATGAGTGTTACCACATCAGGGCAGCGTTGCGGTGCAACTGGCGCACGTTTGGTCTGCATACGAGCTTCATGATGTCATTGAAACTTTTTGCCCCACTTCTGGTATGCAATCAGAAGTATGTATATTTACTACTTCATACACTTCTTGAAATAAACTTCAAGTATTTTACTTCTGAAGTATGACCTTATTCTATCTTATTTTTAAAAACGGCAGAATAATTCTGCAGTTAGGAATATTATAGTTCTGCTTCCGAAGCACGTAGTGATAAGCATGTACGTTTTGTGAAGTACACATTTGAACCCTGCAGGGCATATAGTGGAACTCTGCAATTGACTGCAGCTGCCTCACCTGAGTGTGCGTGCGCCCGATCTTGATGATATCCTTGAACTCCTTAGCCTTGTCATCCAGCGCCTTATGAAGGTGTTTCAGCCCGGGAATTGTCACCTTGCGCGCCTGCAGCACACAGCATATGGGTGTGTGTCAGAGGTGAAAGAAACCTAAAGGGTTGCTAAGCCCAGATACTGCCGTGGCTGGGGCACAAACGCCAGGCCGAAGCCTGTGGGGTGATTTGTCCACGTGGCGAAAAGCACCAGACAGCCCCCACACCTGCACGCGCTGGTCAGTGTCCTTGTGGGCTGAGGACGATACAGAGTCCACCTACCAACAGGGCATACGCCTGCGATGCCTGTCTGTGTGCCAAACCCAGCACTGGTTCGCCATCGATCAGCGCCGCATGCATGTGAAGGCGCTGGCAGATGCCTCTCGCATGCGGCACCGCACCACCACACATTGGGGAGCGCCACCGCCGGAGCAGCCACCACCACCGGAGCCAGGTCGAGAGGCGAGCGGGGCGTCCGGGAGGGCAGGCCGGCCCGCCATAGGATATACCGCCGTCTGGAGTCCCTACCGCATGCGGAGCGGTGCGACTTGGGAGAGGGCCATGGAAAAGGGCGCGCGGCGTATGGTGCCCACGGCTGCAACCCGCAATGGTGTTGTGCAGGCACCTGACACGCCTCAGCTGGTGTAGGCAGCAACCACTGCCTCAGTGGTAGCTACCACATCACAGATGGTGTGTACCAGATGCATGTATATCATGTGGCACACGTATATCTTCACCTTGAGACACCAAATGGTGTGCACCAATGTGTCGAACGCTAATGTGACTAAGCATACGCACGTACTTAAAAGGAGTACATGTACATGTATGTATGGTACATACTATATACGGTAGTACATAGTACCACCAGGTACTTCGAAGTATATGTATGTGCATGTACACCAGAACCTCCTACACATCCACATGAAACCTATACAAATGGATAAATACTGTTTCTCACCTGGGTGACCGCGACAATGTGCACGGCGGCCGGGAAGGAGTCATTGGACGACTGCCCCATGTTCACATGGTCACACACACGTACATGTGTACATACATGTACGCATGTTCACATACACATACTTCTACTCTATACTTCAGAAGTACGTATGTGCGCATACACCCCAAGCTCATGCACATCGACATGAATGTCTATTCAAAATGAGAAGAACTGTTTGGCACCTGGGTGACCGCGGCAATGTGCATGGCGGTGGGAAAGGAGTCAATGGAGGACTGCCCCATGTTCACATGTACGAACATGTACTTCGTACTTCAGAAGTACAAAATAGTGTATACCAAAACCTCCTCCACAAGCACATGAAACCTACACAAAATGACAGGTACAGTCTCTCACCTGGGTGACCGCGGCAATGTGCATGGCGGTCGGGAAGGAGTCATTGGAGGACTGCCCCATGTTCACGTGGTCGTTGGGGTGCACGGGGGTCTTGCTGCCCAGCTGCCCCCCCAGCATCTCAATGGCCCTGTTGCTTATCACCTGTAACGTAGCGGCAGTGCAGGGGCGGAGCAGCGTGATGTGGTGCGCCTCAGAAGGAAAAAAAAATTAGCAAGAAAGTTTACAGCGGATTACCAGGGGTGTTCACCAGATCGTTGGACAAAACCCAGTGGTTTTACCTGTGCCCCTTTTGAGTACTAAATTGATATCATAGGTACTTCGTACAGTATAGATACTTGAAGAATACTTTTACTAGAAGTATACTAGAGGCGGAGCAGCGTGACGGAACGCGTGAGCGGAGAGTGCCTCCGTGAGCGGTGCTCAGCAGACGGTACGGCACCGCTACACACTGGCGTGCACGGCATGGGCTCTTATGCGCCCACGAGCATAAACCTATGACGGTGAAACTAAACACTGTTTGCAAAAGACACGCACACACAGACAGACATCATCACGACATGAAAATGCTCCTAGAAATGGAAATTTCTGCAGCACACAATTGTGCTCAGCAGCAGCGCGCGGGTGCACCCCGCCTCCCCCCATCAAGGCAGTGAGACACCCATGTTGAAGTGGTTATTCCATACATTTATAGCACACACTGTATAATTTTAGCAGATTGGGCCTGACATCCTTCTGGGTTGCCTGCAAACTAACTACGTCATTCACAATTTAGTGTGTTGGTCTGAGCACCTAAATGTGTAGGAATTTCTACCAGAAAATATCATGACAGAACAAACTAGACACTTCAAGAAGTAGTTCTTAAGTACGGTATTTCACAGGTTGTGATAACAAAGTTACCTCTGAAGTACGGTTACTGTAGCAGTACTTCTGAAGTACAGTATACCAAAACCAGAACCTTAGGCAAAATTGATAAATATACGCTTCTAGAGATGCAACACTAATCCACTCGGCGTACAAGCGTGCTCAGTGGCAGCACGCGTGTGAGATCCCCCCCCCCCAGCCCACCTTGCCGTTTTTTTCTAAAGTGTAACAAAATGACAACCAAAAGAATGTAGTCTAAAACAACTGCTTAAGAAAAACTACAACACTCCTGCTCTCGGCAAAAAGTGCGCGCAGCAGCGGCACGAACTTCAAGTTTGAAACTGTTCGCGTCCACAACATGTGTGGTATGTACACATGTACACTGGTATTTTTTGAAAACACGCACTACCTAGTACCTATTATTACTAGGTACTACTGCTTCTGAATCACGTTTCATGTGCTACGGTAGTACCTCACAGACCTTCGGTAGAATATTCGCACTTGTGGGCGTGCAAGAACCCATGCCATGCATGCCAGCACGCTCGTGGTGATGGCACATGCCCGGCGGTGTATACACACAAACCCACAACTTCCAACAACCGAGAGCAACGCTACAGTGTGCTGCAGTGGTAGTGTAACAAAAACCACGACATAGAAAAAAGTGAGAAAAAAAATGCTCTTAGAAATTGTCAGCACCCTGCTCAGGGTAGAAGCGCGCTGGTGCCCACATGACCCTACCTCGTTGATGTTCATGCTGCTCTCTGTGAAAGAAACCTAAAAGGCTGCTAAGCCCAGATACTGCCGTGGCTCGGGCAAAATGCCAGGCCGAAGCCTGTGGGGTGGTTTGTCCACCTGGTGAAAAACACCAGTGCGATCTGCAAATGAATACCACGTATGAAAGGGGAACAGAAATCACAACGTGCTTAATGCTCCCAGAAGTGCCAAAACTCTGCTCAGGGTGAGAGTGTGTTATCAGCAGCAGCACGCTCGCCCCCCCCCCCACCTCGTCTACGTTCATATTGGTCTGCATGCTGCAGCCAGCGCGGGAAATGTACTTCAAGAAGTATACTTCAAGTAAGTGTACTTCGAGAAGTATACTTCAAGTAAATTTACTTCAAGAAGTATACTTCAAGTACTTGAAGTACATTTTACTAGTACAACAGATGCCGAGAGATGGTACCATGACAACCTATACACAATGCTCGCGTGAAAAATGCTCCTGGGAATTGCCAACATTCTGCTCAGGGCTCTCGGCGGCAGCACGCTCGCGCCCCCACCACACCCCACCTCGTTGACGTTCATGTTGGTCTGCGTGCGGGGCCCCGTCTGGGAGATAATTTCATACTTCACTAGCACTTCAAAATTGTAAGAAAACCCTCACCTAAATACTTCGAAATAACAGTTAAAAAACACTTGAAAAGTGCACAGTAGTGCTCATGCCCCCCCCCCCCCACCCAGCCCTACAATCGTTGACGTTCATGTTGGTCTGCGTGCTGGAGTCCGTCTGGATGCTGTTTTCATATTACTTGGAAAGTGTGAGAAAAGCCTAACATAAATACTTCAAAGTACTACTAATAGTACCACGTAACAAAAAAAGCACCTAGAAGCTGCACAAGCGTGCTCAGCCCCCCTACCTCGTTGACGTTCATGTTGGTCTGCGTGCCGGAGCCCGTCTGGAAGATGACGAGGGGGAACTGGTTTGGGCTGTCAAACTTGCCGGCCAGCACCTCGTCGCACGCCGCAACAATGGCCTTGCCGATTTTGGGGTCCAGCTTGCCTATCTTCATGTTGTAGATGGCGGCGCACTTTTTGAGGACGCCAAAGCCTGCGCAGGAAAGGGGGCACATGTGTGTACGCACTATAGTAATGAATGTACACATTTGTAGTGGCATGGTAGCCAGATAAACACATGTGCATAACACATACCACATGAGTACACATTACAGTAGTGATGATGAGTGCAATTGTATGAAACTCCGGTTAGGGCGCGGAAAGCCCTTTGCACACGGTGCGCATGTGACCAGAAAGAGGATGATCAGGCATGCTGTTGCTAGCGAGCAAGCCGGCAATGCTCAGCGCTGCGTACTCTGAAGGAAGTATAGTGCATGCATGTACACATTATGATGAATGTACACATTATAGACAGTAGACATATGGCAGTGGTGTTTTCAATGGTGTGCACATGGCTCATGTACGCAAATGGTGTTATGGTGCACCCACATATATGCACATGTGCATATACATACATGTACTTCACGAAGGCGCATATACATACATACTTCGAAGTATACTTCAGTGTGCACATGTGTGCATGCGCGCAAAGCAGTGTCACAGTGGCCATATGCTGCCTCTGCGCAGCACTGGACAGGGGGGTTGCAGTGATATGTGAAAGAAACCTAAAAGGCTGCTAAGCCCGGATGCTACCGTGGCTGGGGCAAAATGCCAGGCCGAAGCCTGTGGGGTGATTTGTGTGTATGTATACATACCTGCCGGTATGTATTTCTCAGCAGGGCGCAGGTGGTCCATGTCCTCAGGCAGGCCTCATAACTGCCACATGTGGTTGAAGACTTCAGCAATGTGCACGTGCATGCGCAGTTGTCGCCACTTGACGTCTGGCCGCGCAGCATGCTACTTGCGCGCCGTGCCGCCATGCCACGGAGCGCGAGGGTATACACTGCAAAGTACATTTATGTATATTATACATATAGATCACCACACAGGCTTCGGCCTGGCTTTCTGCCCCAGCTACGGGAGTACCTGGGCTCAGTCACCTTTTTGGTTTCTTTCACATATATGTATGTATATTATATATATAAAGTGCCTTGCGCCAGTGCGGCATTTACCTGGGAATGGACGGCCAGACAACACAGATTCGCGCTGTGCAAGCGTAGCATATAGTAAGACTTCTATGTGCGCACGCACTATTGATATCGTTTCCGCTCACCTTTGATGACCTCCAGGGGCATCTTGGACTCCGGCCCCCCAATGGGGAAGTTCTGCAGGGAGCGCTGCGTCTGCGCTCCCCAGTACTTGGAGGAGTCTACCTGCGCGGAGGCACGCCACGCCGTAACACGCCCGTGAGATGCTACCGCAAGCCTGCAGTTTACTGGCCCTGCACACTGCGAGCACAGGTGTGCCGCTGCCCGACGGCATTAAGGCACCCGCCTTGACAAAACGCGAGGCACGAGCGGTGCCGCTAGTTTCCAACCTACTGATATTAGGGGTTTTAGCATAAGGGGTTTTAGCCGAGTGCAGGCACCGTGCCGCCACGGTGCCTCCACTGCCGCTGCAGTGGTACGCACCCCACTGCTGCCGCTGTAAGGCCGTACCTGTTGAAGTGCGACTCTCAGCTTTGTCCCCAGCAGCACAGCACAGCACTGCCAGCTGCACATCGCACAGCAGCAGGTGGGAGACTAGCGGGAAGCTATAGCAGCCTATGCCAGCAGCAGGTGCGCTGCTGTCGCCACAGCTGGTGTGTGTTGACGGCCCTGGCACTTGCCTCGATGGGACCAAAGGCATCGGATTCCGTCCGCCGTGCCGCAGTGGATCCATGGTACAGGCGAGGGATGCCCGCCACCGCCAGGGGCCTGGCAGCCAGGGACGCAGCCCTCACGCGCAGAGCTGCTGCCAGCATGTCTCAGCCACCGCCGCAGTCGCACTGTGTGTGGTTGGTGCCGTTGCTGTGGTGTGATCTCACAAGATCCCAAGCTCCGAGCTTTCACAACGGGCCGGAGTTTCTGCTGAGCAAACGGCGGCAGAGCAGCCTGCTGCTGAGCAGTGCAGGGGGGGGGTCTTGAGAAGCCCGTCAACGTGTCCTGTAGATGATTTTTCAAAAATAAATATAGATATATATGTATACACAACGCACCGTGTGAAAAGGGCTTTCCGCGCCCTAAGCGGAGTTTAATAAAAGTTCACACAACCAGGTGCAGTGAGACATTCCTGGCCGTCATCGCCCGGGCGCGCTCCAAGCTACGTCTAAGCCACCACGACAAGGTTCTCCTCTGGTTCCAACATTACAGTGCTTGAAGTGCCCGGCAGAAAAACCTGCGGAACAAGGGCCACAAGCACAAGGGGCAGTGTGTTGCCTCACACATGCTCAAATAATGCTATTTATGAACAAGTGTGCTAACAAGGGAAAGGCGGGGAGAAGCAGCAGGGTGAACCACATCCCTCCTCCCTCACCCTCTTGGAAATGGGGACAGGCACATGTCAGGCAAGCCTTCATCACCCCACTGGGCTAGTGCAGTAAGTGCTTCCTACACACGTCGTGCAGCACCACATGGGCACCAAAAAGCAGCGCCTTTCCGCCGCTGCCGCCGCTGCTGCGTCTGATACAGTGCCGCCACCACCGCCCTGACTGCCTCTCTACGAGTGCACACCACTCCATGCCGCACCCAGCACCCCGAAACGTTACAAACTGCGGGCCGCAGCCGCCCACAATTAGCACTTATTGCGCGCAGATTGCTGCCTCCCCGTCCCGGGCGTCCACCGCAGCCGCTGGTGGCGGACACCTACGCCGCCGTCACAGCGCAGTTGACTGGGTCCATAAGCGCCACACTTCCGCCTCCACAGTGTGTGCGCGTGCCACCCCGTGCCACTGAGCCAGCCCTGCAACTCTCGTTCCGGTTCCTCGGCCGGTGCGTGCTGCTGCAGCCGCCGTCAAGGGCGTATCGCAGGTGGAGGCGGCGGCAGCGGCGCACCAGGCGCAGCCCCGTGAGTGCAGTCCTGTCCTGCACAGTTGCCCTTGCTCCAGCCTGAAGCGTGGCTAAATTTGAGCGGCGGTGGCGAAGCCCGTTGCGGGTGCGGGGTACACTGCTGGTGCGGGGACGGTCTGCAGACCATTTACCACCAGTGCCCACGCGGGTAGTCTTCACAAGGCTGCGCATGTGAGCAAGCTACGTGCAGTTTCGCGCGTGCGCGAGTGCGTAGTGCTTTTCGCACCTCACGCGCAAGTCCGCTAGACGCACTCCCCCGGCCTCAGCCGCCGTTGCCTTGTGCCCACTGCAGCGCGAGCTGCTGGACTGTCACTGCACCCTCTGCATCCGCTGCAGCCGCCGCGAGCCGCGCTGACTGTGCCTCCACCAGCGTATAGAACAGTTGAGCCACCTCCAGCCACTCCATGTTGCGGTAGTGGCGGCCGTCGCGGGGGGCGGAGTCCCAGGGCTGCCCTGCCGTGAGCGTGTAGCCATCGACGATCCTCACTGTGCCGTCCCTGACGTAGCTGTGGGGGGGGGGGAGGGGGGGGTGTAGGGCAGCCGGGGGGGGGGGGGATTGGTGTGAGCATGTGTGTGGGCACTTGCTGCTCCCGCCTTGCAACCAGTGCACTCGCAGCATCTGTTTGGTAAGTGCCACTATGGTGGCTGTTCGCCCAGTACCTGCTGTATTGTGTACAGCTGCTCGCGGTCGCAATGTGTACAGGCGCTGCGCGCTGGGCGCCATGACTCTTGCGCCTGGCACATAAGCTATACCGCAAATACCTAGTAAAAATGCGGCGTATATCTACGTCAAAAACGTGATGCACGTACACATGCTGCATGCATACTTGAATACTTCATATACAGACACGCTAGGCGCCGCATTTACGTACGCTACACAGCGCATGATGACCATTTCATACCCTGTGACCAAGCACACTATCCCTGCGCGAAAACGGCCGCGCGCACCCGTCCAGAGCGCGCCTCGCCCCGCGCGTTCAGCGTAGGTCTATGCCTAAAATAAAGCGTTGCGCAGCACACATGCCATATCGATACGATAATACACGAACACAAAACACAGTAGGCGCCGCATTTATGTATGTTACACAGCGTATACCGGCCATACCATACACTCTCAACCAAGCACACCATCGCTGCGCGACATCGCCCGCACGCACCCGTCCAGAGCGCGCCTCGCCCGTGCGTTCAACGCCGCCGTCCCCTTGCTTGTCATGACGGCCTCCCTGCAGTAGCGCGCCACCTGCGCCGCACCAATACCCCTCCGCCGCCCTCCACTGCCACCACCGCCATGCACCAGCCCTGTGACCTTGCTCTCGCAAGCTTTCTGCCCCGCGGCGCCGCCGTTATCGCGGTAGGAGCGGAGGGAATTTTGAAAGGCGCCTGGGGGGTGGGTGGGGGCAGGGGGCAAGGGGGTGCGTGCGGGCGTGGTAAGGGCGGGTGGGGCAAGGCTTGGGGGGTGCGCTGAGATTTTGACACGGCACAGTTCCAGGGTTGATGCGGATCATAAAATGGCCCCGACCCAAACGCACACTTGGAGGTATTTTTAAGGCAGATTGCGACACTGCTGAACAAAGAGCAAAATGGCTATGGAGGCAATGATACATATGCATGTATACATACTGCGAAGCACTCATTTCAAGAAGTACTTCGAAGCATTACTCAAGCCATACATGAATGGCTGTGCTAGCACGCCACCCCCCCACACCGCGCCTCTCCGCTGCGGTGAGTACTCATGACCTGTAGCAGGGTGTCCCAAAACGTGTGCTACAGTAGTATGCTGCAGCACAATGTGCGCAGAACGAGAGCCCAACCACAGTGCCGTCTGGCCGCCTCTCACCGTCCCAGCCACTGGTGTCCACGGCGTGTGCAGCGAAAAAAACTATGAGGGGGTTGTTGTTGGCCTGACATGACGGGGGGGTGGAGGGGGGGGGGAG
>JAULBY010039777.1:0-13710 GCA_032358315.1 Ophiocytium majus
TTGGGAAAAGTACCGATAAATTGGCGCCAGTCAGTACCAGTACCAGTACTGCCCAGCCGTGTCAGTACCGGTACCGTTACCAGTACCGGTACTGCCCAACTCTGTCGGTACCAGTATTTTTTTCGGTAGCACTGGTTTTTGGTACCTGTTTTTCGGCGGTACTGACAATCTCTGGACATTGCCACCGGGTGCACCACGTCCCTGCTCGAAACCTCTGCACATCACCGCGGCATGCAGCACAGGCTCTGAATGCCACTGGCCAAATGGCTGTCTACCGGGCGGGGGGCTGCACAAGCGCACACCAGCAGCAGCAAAATACTGACAGCAAGCATGCACACAGAATACAGGAACAGGCATATCAAGGTACCGTACACACATGGACAACAGTGTTCAGCTGGGACAGCCACCCACTGGGCAGCACGCCCGAAGGCGTCTCTATTCGTTGTCTACGCCGAGCGAGCACAGGCGCCCTCCTCTGGGGACAGCGCGCACACAAAACCAAAACCTCCAACATCACCCCGGACACAACTGACCACAAACGAAAAAAACAAAACAGAAAGAGGACGAATCTGCAGCTGCTGGTGGGGGCTGCCACAGGGGCAAGTCACACACCAGGGGCGGGCTGCTGCTGCTGCTGCTGCGCTTCTTGCTCCTGCAGCATGAGTTGCTGCTGCTCCAGCTGCCGCTGCGCTTCCTGCTCCTGCAGCATGAGTTGCTGCTGCTCCAGCAGCAGCGGCACCAGCTGCGGCGCCCACTCTAGGTCCGGGGTGGCTGTCAGCGCTTGCAGGGCTTCGCACCGCACCAACTCCCGTCTGTACGCCACGCGCACTTGTCGCGTTTCAGCATCAGGGGCTGCAGGAATAATGCCTGTCGCCAGCGTGTACATGGCTGTAACTGCTGCCTGCTGCAGGCCAGCACTGCGGCGAAACTGATTCAAAAGCGTCCCGCACACAGGCAGGTTTTTCAGCAGCGCGATGTGCTGCGGAACGCTGATTGCTCCCGCCGCGGCAGTAAAAAGTGCGCAGGCCATGCCGGGCACATGCGGGTGGTGCCCGTGCCAGTCCATGGCCAGCAAGGCTGCAACACACACTTCAAACGCCGTGTCCTGGAACTGTGCCCACTCTGGCTGCCACCACCGCAGTACCTTGAGCGCCGTGGCGACTTGCTCATCGCCACCGTCCGGCATGCGAAACCAGTGCGTGCGAATGGCGCGCACGAGGTAATGGCACACCTTCGCTCGCAGCGCCGGGCGTGCCTGCGCCGCCGCTGCCGCTCCTCCCTTTTCCAGCGCTGCACAAAACGCCACCTGCACTTGGGGGGAGTCCCAGCAGGTGTCTGCGACATGTGCGATGGCTGCGTAGTCGTCGTTCATTTGGTGCTCGAGCACGGCTTGCGCCCTCTCCTCATCTGCCTGCGTGAGGGGATTTGCCGGTGTGGGCTGGCACGTGCATGCACGCGGCGCCGCAGCACAAGCGGTGATGCAAAATGCACAGACAGAAACATGAGAGTTGCACTGGCACGTGGTCAACCTACACAGGCAGGCTGCTGTGCGTGCAGCTGCAGGCTTCTCCTGGTTCATTAAGCTTCACAGAGGGCTAGCTACGCCGACAGCAGCCAAGAGTGCACACACAGGGAAGGTCCATCACGTGTGTTGCTGTGCGCCATAACATGTGGTCGGAAGTTAGTTCATTCCGGAATGCTACTACTATAAGATTGGTCAGGGGTGTGAAGGGAAAGGAGTGAAATGCGAAATCAAAGGGATTGTGTACACTTTGTGAAGATCGCTCATTTACAATACCGGGTGTATTGGGCGGCTGTTGATAATCAGGCCCATCACCAGCAACACAGTAGGCAGGCAGAAACTAATGGGAATACACACTGCTGTAACAGTCACCCACGGCAACGTTACTTGCATTGCATGTGTATGCGTAGCCTACGAAAACATGCAAGAAATGCAGCCAGGATAGTGAAACCGTGTTACTCTCACTTGGGCCTGCCTGCGGCAGCCAATAGGTGGGAGGATCAGAGTCACCATTCCAGCTCACTGTATGGTACCGCTGCCAAGATTGCACATGCGGTTTGGCTGTGATACAGCAGCTCTCTCACCTGCGCCTGCTTGAGCCAAAAGTGGAAGGCGTCCACGTCGCCATCAGTGCTCATGTCTGGAACCTGCTCAATATTTGAGCGTGCTGCCCGGGCCTCCACGGTGTCACCCATATCGCTGATTGCTTTAAGTATGCTGTGTTCAGCCTCCAGGTGCTGCTCCGTGTGAGGCACAGGCAAAGCAGCAGCGCAGCGCAACCGAGGCGTGTCGGTGGGTGTTAGTAAAAAGGCTCAAGGCGTGGTTCATCACTGGTGTTGAGGACCTTGTGAGTGAGAGACAACGATGGTATCACCACGATAAGTTTCACGTGCTTGCCAGCCAGATCAAACGTCAACAAAGGCTACTTTAGCCGATGGCTGCATGCTACAGCACCACCACCTTACCTCGACTGCACCACTATGCTGCAACAATGTGTACAGGCAACCGTGTGCCGACGGTTAGCTGGCAGCATTATGACAAATGACAGCACCGGCTGTGGCACTTGGCAGTGGCAACTATGGCGTGCTGAGCAGCGGGTGAGCCCACCTGCAAGGCCGCTAGCAGGTAGGGGCTGTGCCCCTCTGGGCCGCCGTCACACGTCAGTTTCCGATCCTGGCAGGCGTAGCTCAGCAGCACGGAGCTGAATGCGCTGATGCCCAGCTGCTCCGCAGACCCCAACTTGTCATAGTGGTTGCGGCAGGTGTCCAGCAGCACCACCACCGCTTGCGCACCAGCCGCTGCATCGATCACGTGCTGGAGAAAGCAGCTGCACTGGTGCAACTGCATGTGCGGCATGCACTCTGTGCACACCACCGTGTGCTGGTTGGTGCACACACAGGCGTGCCCCGCGACGTACACCAGCGCCACCTTTTTGCCTGGCAGCCCAGGCGTCTGGATCGCCGCCTGCAGATCTGCCAGCCCCTGCAACAGTCCTTCCTTTGTGGGGTTCAAGCAGGGAATCAGGCGCCCGCCGCAGAACCTGACGAAGACAGCGAACCGCCTGGCGTCGTACTCCGCGTTATTCAGCCGCAGCGGAGGGTCGACATATCTGCTAGCCCCCACCACAAAGGCGACTAGGTTTATCTTCCCCCCCCCTGCCATTGCAATTGGGTTTTTGGGTTGCTGGCAGCGCACAACTGCTGCTGCTGCTGCTGCTGCCTGCGCGAGGACCGCCGCCGCCGCTGCTGCTAGCTCCCAGGCGCCTCCGCACCTGCCGGGCTACGCACCTGGGCGGGGAGGAGCCCCGCCCCCTGCGCTTGCCTCTATATTGGATGCTAGCGCTCTGAGATCACAGAGCTCCCGAGCTGTGTTAGAGTTGAGGTTATTCAGTTGAAGTAAACCCTGTTTCATTCCGGGAAATGCTGACTGCATGTCTGCAAGGCTCTGTACCTGACCTCAAAGACCCTGACGACCCCACCATGCAAGCTGCTCCATCTCACTGGTGGGCCAAGCCTGGTGCCCTCCCACCTCCACCGGTGATGCACCGCCCCGCAAACCCCTCAGCATTCGGGCCTGGCACTGCTGCTGCACCAACTCGCACTGTGCCGGAGTCCAGACAGGCCAGTGCTGCCAGCAGGCTGGACCCAGCGGATTGCACGCACAGGGTGGCCCTGATGGTTGGAGTCAGCTCGTTCGACAGGAGCGAGCTGAAGCACACCAGGAGCTCAGCCTGCGGCCGTGACGCCCGCGAGATGTACAACCTCCTCACCAGCGGGTGCGGTTTCAAAGCGGACATGACAACAAATGCCACCAGCACGGAGCTGGAGAGGAAGCTAGGCGAGCTCAGAAAGACCATTACCGATAACACCCTGGCAGTCTTCTACTTCTCAGGGCACGCCGTCAGGACTGCCGAACAGCAGGTCCTGCTGTGTTCGGACTGGGCTCCCTCAGCAGAGGGCAGCGTTGCCGGCGCCGGGTGCATCCCCATCTCCTCCGTGCTGGATGCACTGCAGAATGCTAGGGCCAGCGTGCTGCTGCTGGATGTGGAAACGGCACCGCCGCCGCCACAGGCAATGACAGGAAAGACAGCAATGGTGTGGGCGCCGCTGTCTTTCATGGGATTGCCCCGGCCGCGGGGCATGAGAAACCTGTTGGTGGGCTGGAGGTGCGGCGATACACAGGCGGCAGCGCCAGGCAGCATCAGCCCGTACACGGAGCAGCTGGTGAAGGTGAGCAAGGCACTGAGGATGCCCTGTTTCGGCTGCTAGGTGCTGCCACAGCTGGTGCTACCTCTGCTGCGGCCGGCAATGCCACTTCTGCTATTGCAATGGCGACAGTGGCGGCGGCGTCAGGCATGGGCTGTTGAGCTGACTTACCCTGGTTGGGATGTTTGCCGGCCTGCAAGCTATGTTCCACGTGTAATGCTTTATTGAAGTTTTTGTCCTGAATATGTGATTGTGTACCGGGAAATTGCATGGGTGCAGCTGTATGGCATGGCTGGTATTATTTTGCCGAAGACTGTGATCAGATGTGTTTCTGCTACTTAAAGCTGTGACACAACCGTTGACCCTGACACCCAGGTAAACTATACTGAGCAATACAGCACTTGGCACTGTTATCCACCACTGCTCCCAGTGAGTTCGCCAGGCAGCTTGGCAGCCGCCGAGCAGCAGTTTCACGGCCCCAAGTCTGACCACATTACTGTGCATGTATGCTGCTTTTGTTTCGTTCTGAGCCCACTCAGCACCTGTCCCAGGGCTTGACGGTGTTTTCGTCCATCAACAAGGCCAATGTTGCGCTGCGCGCAGTCTGCACCAACACCAAGGGCCCCAGCAATGCACCCAAGATGTTCATGAGCCCCGGACCACAGCCATTCAACTTCCCATTCTTGCAGGAGCCTTCAAAGGTGAAGCACCTATAGATACTCCCTGAGACCGTCATGATGATGGCGCCGCTTGTTCCTGAGTATGTGCGGCCTAGGTAATGCGGTGGTGCTTGTGCACATGCAGCCTGGTGGGCTTTTAACATCTGCGCCGACGTGTGGCATCTAAAGACTAGGGACGATTAGGTTTTTGTTGTGCACGGTAAAGCCTATCAATGACTAGGGCAACAGCCACCAGCATGGATTCCCTTAGCAAGCAGTCAAGCTGTCAGTGCAGCCATCCCTTTATCTACATCTAGTGCTGTGTGAGGTGGCTTGTTCCAACTCAGCAAGTGCGTGTATGCATGCCACTATGCTGCGCATGAGAGGCTGAACAGATGTGCGTGCTGGTATGAGTCGCAAGCAGGTCATATCATGTTTTTGGACTGATGCTGCATGTGCGGGGCCGCTGCAATGCACAATGCACCACTGGGCATGTGCTGGCGCACCCCCACTGACCTCATGTGGTGCTATTTTGCCGCACCAGCTGTGCCTATCACTGGTTGCATGCTCCCTCTGTTAGAAGGCAGCCAACTAAACCATTGAAACCCATCCCTTGCCATGTTGTGTGCGGCAATACGGCCACAGTGGGGGTAGAGTAGACCTCTAGTGCATGCCACCAACAGTGCTAATGTGCGTGTATGACAACCATGTGTGAGGCCAGCATCAACCTTGGCTGCAGCCTTGCGCTGTTGAGCATGACAGGTGTAGCCGCTGAAGTGCAAACTGTGCCACAACTCACGGTGCCGTGCTCCTCTCTGCCACGCACACTCCCACCCACAGGCGCCACTCACGACGGCAGCAGCAGCAACAAACCCACCGGTGATACACTCTGCCACCCTGAAGCGCTTTGCCAGCACCGGCAGCAACACCGGTGGTGGCGGGCCCTGCACCCTGTCCAAGCTGGTGGACGCTGGCCTGGTGGCGGTGGGAGACAAGGTGCACGTGTACGCCAGCGGCAGGATGGCGCAGCGCATCGACGGCGACGACGTCACCATAGTTGAAGTTAGGAAAGTGCCCAAGTTCAAGTTCACGGACTACCGGGACGGCGAGCGCAAGTCCACCAACCCCACGGCCATGGTCAAAGCCATGCTGGACCCGCGCCACGCCCAGAAGACAAAGGTGGACGGCTGGCGCGTGTGCATGGTCGTCCGCGGCCGAGACCCAATCGGCTCCCTGCAGGAGCTCAAGTTGCGGCTGGCGGCACAGGGCCCCGCCGCCCCGCCCGCGCCGCCGCCGCGCCCAAACATTGCGGCCGACAACGTGCCCCAAGTGTTTTTCAGGGTGGCGGCGGGCGAGGAGCCGCGGGAGGAGGGGCCGGAGCTGGAGTGGGTGGTGCTGGGGGACCCCATGAGCGGTCTGTACAAGCAGGCGGTGCTGCAGCTGCAGCTGGAGAGCGCTCCCGCCGCGTTCCTCCCCCTGCTGCGCTCCATGGGCATACAGCGCGCGGCCGTGGCACCAGCAGCTGCTGAGCACGGCACTACTGCTGCTCAGCAGAGCGGCGCCCCCGCCCTGGAGACGTTTGCGGCGGCCGCGTTCAGCGAGGGGGTACTGGAGGACCCTGACGCCATGCAGGCGCTGCGGCTGCTGGCGGTGCGGGACCTGCCTGCGAGCAGCGCAAGGCGGCAGAGGGTGGCGGCGGGCAAGAGCGGCCTGCGGGTGGTGGAGCTGAGGGAGTTGGCGGCGGCGTGCCGTGTGGATGTGACGCTGCTGGACCCTGAGAATGCGGCTCAGCCGCTGGTGACGCTGTCGGGGGCGGTCCAGGGGGAGGACGGGGAGCAGCAGCCAGCGCTGCAGCACGTGCTCATGCTGCGCGTGCCCGGGCCGGGCAATGCGTTGAGGGTGAGACTGTGGGGCTGTGTTTGCGCGGTATGGCGTGCGTGGTGGCTATTCCTGCAGTGCAGCCAGTGTGTGTGTGTGTGTGTGATGTGCGAGTCGCACAGTTGCTGCGCAAACTGCTGGAGCACAGGTACTTTCTGAAGTATACTTTGAAGTATGTATGTATGGCGTGTCTCACGGCGCTTTTGCTGTGAGGCTAAAGTATTTGTAAAAAGCCTTTGATGCGGGCATGGTGCTGGCACGTGCCATGTACAGTAGCCATATGTGTGAGGTGCTCTCATACAGTATCTGTACCAGGCGCAGTCTCAAGGCAGGCGCCCTCACGCCAGTAGCGCCGCCTGGTTCAGCTGGTGCAGTCATGTCGTAGCAGCTCTGGTATGTGCAGCTGTTCATGACCCTACTAGTAGAGTGAAACGTCACTGCACTGGCCTGCTGCGTCATGCCAACGCTCCAGGAATGCGGGGCGGCAGGCCCGAGTAGTTGAAGTGTTTGTCGGACATGCTCAGCGCAGCATGAGCTGCACTGCGCTGAGGTTGTGTGTTTTGCATGCCCTCCTGTACTTCACACACACCTTCACTTGCTTGTGATAAACCTGTGTGTGTGTGTGTGTGTGTGCTTGGACTAACTATCCATTTGGCACAACGCTCAGCTGCATGTCACCGCCGCCTCGAGTTGGCTGTGTGTGCCTTGCCACCACCCGGCTGTACCAGCACCACGAATACTTCAGAAGTACATGCATGTGTGTGGTACACCAGCCAGATAAATATGCTGCAACATTGCACATGGTGTTCCATTTTGGCGCGCACACACACCAGTGGTGTGGCGTTGCTGCTGCTCAAACCTTGCTCTGCCACCAAGGCACAGCGCTGTTGCATGCTTACCGGCTTCAGCTGGACCCTCCTAACACCTCCCCCCGCACTGGCTGGTTTTCACCTGCGCCACTGCCGCCCCAGGTGGAGCTGCTGCAGCTGCCCGTGGCGTTGCCCGAGCGCCGTGTCAAACGCAAGCGCGACCAACAGGAGACAGAGGTGCCGCCGCGCGCCGCCGCCATAGTGAGCGAGTACTCATCTGAGGCGGAGGACGAAGACAGCAGCCTGCAGTACGAGCTGCGCCGCTTCAGAAAGGTGGGCGGCACGTGGCCACAGGGACTGGACCAGCGCGACGGGGCCACCCTGGATGCCGGTGACTTCCGCTTCCACTGCACAAAGACCTTCGAGGCCTACCCCTTCCTGTTCTGCTACCGCACAAGCAGGGGGGCGGGGGCGGGGGCGGCAGCCCGTGGCGTACCACTGCCTGGAGGCTACAGAGCACTACGAGAGCCCTGTGGAGCGAGCTCAGCGGGTGAGAGAGGAGGAGGCGCTGCGCGCGGTGCACGTGTGGGCGGGGCAGCGCGCGGCGGCGGAGCGGCGGGGCGCGGCGGCGGCAGCAGCGGCGGCCGGTGCTCAGCAGCAGGAGCCGCAGCAGCAGCAGCCGGCGTTTTCGCAGTTCGATGCGCTGCTGAGCGGCGCCGCGCGGCAGCTGCAGAGCCTGGCGGCGGCAGTGGCGCGCAGGGCTGCGGAGAGCGCCGCAGGGGACGCGGCCGCGCGCGTGGAGGCCCCCAGCGCGGAGCGCTTCAAGGCGGCGCTGACAGACGTAGCGGGGGCCCTCAGCGCGGCGCGCGCGCGCTCGCTCGCAGTTGACGTGTTTGCGGTCGGCTACTCGCGCAACGGCAAGTCAACGCTGCTCAGCGCGCTGGCGCAGGAGGGGCTGCCAAGGGACCGCGCCCACTACGCGCACGTGCGCGCCGCGGGCGGCGCCGCCGGGCACACGCCCCTGGAGTTCAGCGTGGCGGCGCAGGCGGGCGGGGGGCGGGCGGTGGCGGCCGCTGCGGAGCGGCTGGTGACTGCTGCGCTGGGCCACGGCAACGCCAATGAGGCCTTTGGTGATGATGACGACCCCCGCCTAATACTGGCCGTGGCGCGGGTGGGCATGGCGCCGACGACCGCGTTGCTCACGCGCATCGAGCCGTGCGCGCCCGACGCTCCGCCCTCCCTGGTGGTGGAGTTCAAGCCGCGCGCGCGCACGCTGGACGTGGTGGCGGGCGCCCGCGAGATTGTGCGCCGCCACCGGGCGGGCGAGCCCCTGGGGGTCGACACCGCCACGGGCAACCAGGCCCTGCGCGACGCCGTGTACGTGCTCGGGCGCAGCCAGCTTGACGCGGCGGACATACGCAAGGAACTGGCAAATGCGAACGTGGCCCCTGCCCCCGCCCCCGCCGCCGCCGTCGACTTGAGCATATTTGCGGTCAGTGCCGAGGGTGGTGGCGATGGTGTTGCGCGCGGGGGGGGCGATGACGGCGGCAGCGGTGCGGCAAAGGAGGAGGCGGGCAGCCTGGACTTCCCCAAGGGCTACGACAGGGAGGAAGACTACGCGCTGCCCGGCGACATTGCGGTGGAGGCGGCGGCGGTGGCGGGGCAGCTGGTGACGGTGCGCGTGCGCTGCGAGGACCTGGCGTCCACGGTGGACACGCTGTGCCGCCTCATGGCGGTGGTGACGGCCCCCACGACTGCCTGGTCGCTGGATGGGATGGTGGAGCGGGTGACGCTGCGGCTGCCGTCGCGCACGCTTCAGGACCCCACCACGGGGCTGCGCGTGGCGCTCAACGACCTGCCGGGGCTCACGGAGTCTGTGCCGGAGCATGCGCTCGTGTGCACAGACAACCTGAGGAAGGGCCTCCTCAACTCCCCCAACATGGTGGTCATGCACGTGGTGGCCTGCAAGCCGGAGGCCGCGGAGGTCATCACGGGGATGGTGCGCGCAGGGGTGTTCATGCGCCTGGTCAACAATCCTGAGACCATCCGCATTTTGGCCGTGCTGCCTGTGGACCATCCGGCCTTTTCGGTGCCCGCCAAAAAGCTGAAGAAACACCTTGAAAAGGTGCGCTTCAGGGGGGGCTTATTCTGGTATTGGGTGATGCTTTGCGCAGCACGGTGTGGTTGTGGCGGCCGAAGCTGTCTGTGTTGCCGCATATATGCCGCGGCGAAGATGCGGGTGCACATGGGCGAAGATGCGCGTGCACGTGTGTTGGTAGTGCAGCCAGCATGTGTCAGGAATGTCGCACACATTGTCACCAACGCTGTGCTCCCTCCCCCCCCCCGCTCGTGTGCTCGCACCCCAGGTGGAGCGCCAGGTGATCGAGCGCTACAGCGATGAGTTCACAAACTACCTGCGGTCCAAGCGTGAGGGCGCCGCTCTCAGCGCCCAGGACGTGGCCATCCGCGAAAAGGCCATGAACCAGATCACCTTTGTGCCCGTCTGGGACAGCCCAGAAAAAATATCCAATGCACTGGAGCAGCCATCACCCGCAGGCACCGGCAGTGGCGGCGATGCGCTGGATCTGTCCCAGCTCACAGGCGCGCTAAGGGATTTTGCACAGGAGCGGCGGGAGGTGGCGCTGGTGGGCGCGTGGCGGCACATGGTGTCCACGCTGGCGCGGCTGGCGTACGCTGAGGCGCAGTGGGCGGACCTGTTTCAGGGGGGGGGGCTGGATGACCGCCTGATACAGCAGGCCATCACGCGGCTCCGCAAGCTGCTGCAGTCCGATGTGAGTTCTAGTGCGTTTGGCAATTGGGTTTTGACATGCTGCAGTGTGTGTGTGTGTGTGTGGCTGTGGTGCTTGCGCTGTGTGTGGGCGGATAGTGGCGCGCCGCGCACACTTGCAAATTACGACTTGCGCAGTGTGTGTGGGTGCATGGGAAGGCTCTTCTGCTGCGGCTTGTTGGGAGTAGCAGCGCCGTACATCACCTGATGTTGTTGTTGACGTGGACAGGCAGCCACCACTTGCGTGCGCAGTGAATGCGACATGCAAATTGTCAAGTGCAGCGTTTCGCAGTAAAAAAATGTTGGTCTGCTGGAGACACTTCGTTGGGAGCCGGGCAGCAGTGCCATCAGGGACAGTGCTTGTACAGCCTGCTGCCATGCGCAGCACCGCTGCGAAACTACCTTTTTCCACCGCCCACTGTCTTGAGAGAGAACTTGGTAGCAACATCCATGTCTTGTGCGCTGTGCGCATGACTTGCCAATTTGCTGAGCGCTCACACACCACCCACCCGCTGCCCCCTATCACACGTGCCCCCCCCCCCCCCCCCCCCCCCCCCCCACACACACACAGACTGACACATTCTCCAACAGGCTCAAAGCGGGGCTTGACGAGGCACAGGTGCAGCTCAGCACCCACATCAAGTCGCTGGCCGCCCAGTGCAGCAAGCAGCGCGTGCACGCCATTGCATTCCAGGGCCAGCCAGGCGAGCCCCCCCTTCCCGAGGACCTGCGAGACCAGTTCCTGGGCAAGACACCCTACACCCAGTTCCTCAAGCCCAGGTCTGCGGTTCTCGGGCGCGAGCTGCGAGCGCCAATTCCTGGCCCGCATATGCTGTACAGCGGCGTGCCGCTGATGATGTTTGGCCCCCTGCTGGACTCCTCCACGAGTGCCATGATGGCGCGCTTCCAGGAGCAGGTCAAGGGGCTGGCAAGCGACGGCCGCGCACAGGTGCTGGAGTGGCTCCACGACTTCTGCAGCGCGCGCGCCGGCAGCCTGAGCTCTGCGGAGGACATTGCCTTCCGCGTGCTGCGCGACCACGTGAGGCACTACCTGGAGGGGTTTGAGCGCGACGTGTGCGCGCGCATGGACAGCTGGCTGGGGAGCGCCTTCCGGGTGGAGCTCCTGAGCGATCTCATGTCAGAGCTGGAGAAGCTGCGCCAAGAGGTGAGGGGATGGGGGGGGGGGGGGGGGGGGGGGGTGGGTGGGGAGGGCTGCGGCTGAGCACAAGTGGCAGTGCTTGTCCATTGTGTCACCGCACATGCAGGCACTCGTTGGCGGTGCTGTGAGGCGATTGATGTAGTGCAGGGCAGGTGGGCTGTGTTGATGGTGACAGAGGTCACCAGCAGCGGGCGCAGTGCCTGCACCACTCTTCGCATGTTGTCGCTTAGCAGCCACCACCAGTAACGCATGGGCAGCACTTATGCTCAGGTTCAAGCTGCTGCCCGATGCGGGTGCATGCTGCCACACGAAACTGTGGCAGCAGCACTCGCAGTGCCGCCTGCAGTGTGCACAACCACTGACATGTCTCCTGCGCGATGCTGCTGCTGGTGTACCTAAGTCACACACTCGCTGACCTTGCCGCATCACATGCTAAACGCACACGCTCCGCTGCCGCCGCCGCCGCCCATCGCACCCCTCAGGCAAACCACAAGTTCCGACCGGGGCAGTCCGGCGGCCCCGTCAACATCAACCGCATACACTTCTTGGAGGAGCGAGTGAACGACGCCGCCCAAAACATTCTGGACGCTGCTCAGCTGCAGCTGCGCTCGCGCCTGCAGTCCAACGTCGTCAGCGGCTTCCTGCAGGCCACGCGCGTGGCCCTGCACGAGTACCAGGTGCACTGGCTGCAGCTCCTGCGTGACGGCATCGCCACCGCCGCCACCACCGCCACCACCGCCGCCGCCACCGACAACGCGCCGGAAGCAGGCACTGGCGCTGCGATCGCGCGGCTGCACAGCGCGCGCTGCGGCCAGGCACTGGACGTGCTGCAGGGGCTGCACGCCGCGGAGCCTGTGATGCGGGCCTTCACTGCGAAGGCGCTGCAGGAGGGGCAGCTGACCAGCGTAGAGGCGGTGCTGCGCGCGCTGTACCAGAGCGCCGAAGACGAGGCATTTGTGCAGCGCGCACTGCTGCGCGTGCGGGGCGAAGCCGGCCCCGGCGCTGCGACGTATGCACCAATGGATCTGGATGACGGACCAGCTGTGGTGACCATGCCCGTGACGCCGCACTGGCCCTGATGTGGGCGAAGCAGCGGTCATTGGGGGGGGGCAGCTGGGGGCGGCCTTAGGGAGCATGTGGTGGTGCGTGCTGTGCACAGCCATGTAAAGTAGCGCCAGAGCTGCGCTTGTGCCAGTGGACTGCTTGAGTGTTGGTCCACCAGTATGTACAAGCGGGCAGTCAGGCGGGGCGTGTGGGGGGTGGGTATGGGGGGACATTATTGTGGTTTGCGGTTTGCCGAAGCGGGCAGCTGCCATGTGCTGCTGGCTGGCAGCTGCCATGTGCTGCTGGCTGGCAGAAATGCCGGCTGTACAGGTGTATCTTACAGGTGAGCCCGGGCGTCCATATTGCGCTAATGCGCTGTCTGCCAGTGGCCGTAGCAATATCCAATGGCTGGCACGTGCGCAGCAGGCGATGTGCTGACACGGCACCAGCGCTGCGCGCACAGAGCATAATGCATGTTTTTGGCATTGCTGAGTTTTCACTTGTCGCAACGGTCCATGACATTGCATGCAAGTTTTTTGCACGCTGCAGGCTGTTTGTGCCCGAGCTCAGTTTTGGAGCCGGCAAGACGGCTCACCATGTGCCTGCCAGATGTGCACAGGCACTGCCATTGTGCTGGTGCATTTCCAAGTTGCAGTTTACAGCATTCTCCGCAGTGTCCTTGTGTCCTGGCTATAGAGTACACATGGGCATGGCCAATCATCATGGTGCTTGCTGCAATGCGCATGGTTTGTGCAGTGCATTGCGGCCTTTTGCTGCACCATTGTGTGCACGTCCGGCACCATCCCTGCCTGGGACCCCGAGTTTTTTTCTCACCTGTAGACTGCTGGCGCCACCATGTGTGCAGTCAGCTACAACTTCAGTTTTCCCTACTAGTACCCTAAACAGCGCGGCCGTGTCGCCTAGGGCTGGTGCTCTGGGTTCGCATGTCCATGTCCAAACACACAGGGGCACCAACGGTGGTATCGTTTCGTGTGCGGCAGATGTAACAAGTGGGCCAGCAGAGAGCAGAGACGGCCCCATTGTACACGTGCGCCTCACATACATACTTCAGAAGTACTCTTATTAAACTCCGCTTAGGGCGCGGAAAGCCCTTTGCACACGGTGCGTGTGACCAGGAAATCAGAC
>JAULBY010039788.1:0-11541 GCA_032358315.1 Ophiocytium majus
GCGCGAACGGACATGTTTTAAGCAGGTTGCTGCGCCGCTGAAAAAAGTGCGAAAAAACATATGGGACTAATGGTAGTAGTAGTAGTAGTAGTACGTGGCACTGGTAGTGGGTGAGTGCGATTGCATGGTTTTCCGACATGTTATGGCCTACCCATTGCGTGCTCTGAATTGTATCAGTTTCACCACTTCGTGTGTTTGTGACAGGTAGGTGCGACGTGCCATGCCTTTTGCCGCCATGCGCGTGTGCCGCCGCTGTGTTGCCGGCGCCCATGCGGTAACAAGTCGCTGATACTGGGTGTGTGCACAGGTGCATGTGGTGCAGTGCCATGTCATGTGTCATGCTGCCGCTGTTTTACAGGGTTCCATGGCAGTGTAAGCAAGTGCACGTGGGGCTTAACAGGCCATGTCGTTTGTGTGATGTCGCTGTCTTGCAGGGGTCGATTCACATACACTTCAAGTACAGTATACTTCAAGTATTTTTCAGAAGTACTGCGTAGTCTATAGTAACATGCCGTGTGTGTGGCCCTGCTGAACCGCGGGGGGGAATGCGTGCAAAGCATAACAGTGCTTCTTTTAAACTCCGCTGAGGGCGCGGAAAGCTTTCTGCACATGGAAAGCTTTCTGCACATGGTGTGTGTGTGACCGGAACAAGCATGGTCAGACATGCTGTTGCTAGCAAACCAGCTGGATGCTCAGCACTGCACACTAATAACAGTGCATAACAACGCCATGCCGTGTGTGCCTCCTGTGCAGGGGCCCATGCTGGTGATGCCGGTGTTTTGCAAGGGTCCACGGCAGTGTTTACATGCAGGCGCATGTGGGGCGTAACATGCCATTCCGTGTAGGTGGCACTTGGACCCGCAGGGGCCGATGCGTGTGTGGAGCATGACATGCCATCCCATGTGCGTTCTGCTGCTGTATTTGCAGGGGCCAATGCTGGTCATGTCAAGCAGGACCATATCAATGGAGGGACTGACGGTGTCCGTGGCCAACACGCGCCTTGCGTGGCTGCTCAACATGCTGGCCTCCCTCTTCAGCGAGACCATCAAGGCAAGTGGTCTCAACATGAATTCACAGTAGCTGTGAACATGAACACAATAGCTGTGAACAACATGTCGGCCTCCCTCTTCAGCGAGACCATTAAGGCAGTTGGTTTCAAAGTGCACTCACACAAGCTGTGAACATGAACACCGCAGGTGTGAACAATATGCTGGCCTCCCTCTTCAGTGAGATCATCAAGGCAAACATTTTGTTCAACATGAACACAGTAGGTGTGAACATGAACACAGTATGTGTGAACATAAACATGGTAGGTGTGAGCATGAACACAGTAGGTGTTCACACAGTAGGTGCGGACATGGACACAGTAGGTGTGAACAAACAAGGTGTAACATGGACACCGAAGGTGTGAACATGGACACACAGTAGGTGTGAACATGAACACTCCACATAAGCTCGCACCTCTATCCCCTGCAACACAATACCCAAGACTCTCCACACGTCGTCAGTCAGTCTCACACATTCACACAAAAGGTGTCTCCCCACGTCACTCGCCCCACTCCCGTGTCCACAGCCGCTGTGCCCGCCAACCTTGTAGACCCCTTCCACATCATGACCTCCACACACGCGTGCAACCACCACCACCCAGCCCCACTCCGCCCCAACACACTACGCACCACGCTGTCAATCTCCACCTTCACACAACAGCTGCTTGCCCACGTCGCCCTACCGTAGATCGCGGGGTATAAGACCCCCCCTGGTATAAGACCCCCCCCTCCCCCCCGAATAAGATCCCCCCGGTTTAGCGTACGAGGGGCATCTGGCAGCAAGACCCGGGGTAATCTCTATATAACTGTATGTAGAAAAAAAAAAAAAAAAAATGGTACAAGCCCCTTCCCCTCGACTAAGAACCCCCCGGTGTTAGCGACGGCCGGCGCTCGGCGACACAACCAAGGGGGGGGGTTTATACCCCGATACCTATGCCACTCCCGTGCCAACAGGAGTACGTCTCAAGCAGCCTGCAGGAGCCCAGCCTGCATGCGCTAGCAGCAGCTCACTCGCTGCCGCAGAGCCAGCTACTGCCCCCTACGTGCTCAGAAAGCACTGCTGAGCAAATGCGAAACGCCCTACCCTATGCTACTCCCGTGCCCACAGGAGTACGTCTCGCGCAGCCTGCAGGAGACGCTGGACGAGAATGCGTCGGAGCTGCTGGGCGCCATCAACGGCTTTGCCGCAAACTCGTGGCCGCTTCTGCTGAGCTTGGCGGGCCTGGAGATGGCGCGCCTGCCGCGGGCGACCCCGGCGGAGGAGGCCGTGGCCGCGGGGGAGAAGGCGCCCGCCAAGGCGGCCAAGCGCGCGCGCACGCAGCCGCCGCCGCCGCTGGACGTGTTTGACGAGTTGCGGGTGAGTTCGCCGCTTGCAAACTTTAGAAGCACTTAAAGTAAAAGTTTGGAAGTGCTTCAAGAAGTGCCAAGCGCGCGCACACGCAACCGCCGCCGCCTCTGGACGTGTTCGACGAGCTGCACGTGAGCAGGCTTCCACAGTATAAGTTTGAAGTGAAGCTGCTTCAAGAATGGCGCTGCATGTGCGTGCGCAGCCGTTGCCGCCGCTGGACGTGTTTGATGAGCTGTGGGTGAGAGTGCATGCGCCACCGCTAAATTTCAACAGTACAAGTTTGAAGTACTGCTGTAGTTCAAAAATGGTGGTACACGTGCGCGCTCAGGCGCTGCCGCCGCTGGACGTGCTTCACGAGCTGCAGTTGCGCCACTGCCAAACTTCAAGTACTTGGAGAAGTGTGATGCATACACTTTGCGATGCAGCGCAATGTGTGGTTTAGGGCTGTTCCGCAATCTGCGGTGCGGTGGGTTGCCTGTGCGGTGGTGTGCGTGCGGCCGCCACCGCCGCAGCTGCTGTCACTGCTGCTACTGCCACTGCTGCTGGTACATGGCCACGTTGCTGTTGCTGCCGTCACCGCCACTGTCGCCTGGCCTCCAACCGTGCGCACACCACGGCAGCGGCCGCTGCTGGATGGATTTGCTGAGCTCAGGGTGTACGCCATCCTACTTGAATGACACGGCACCCACTCCTGCCACGCTGCCATGTTGCTGCTGGTGCAACTCATGCCGCTGCTGACACCGCCGCGGTTGTTGCAACTCGTGTTGCTACTGCCACCGCGCAGTTGCTGCAACTCATGCCGCTGCTGCCACCGTACGCGCTGATGCCACCGCTGCCACTGCTCCTGCCACTCTGCCCTCTTGTTGCTGCAACCCACGCCGCCGCTGCTGCCCCTGCCGCTCTGCCCATACGTGTTGTTTGAACTTTGTCACTGCTCTGTTGCTGAGCAGCTTTTGCGAAGCCTGGTGGCCCACGAGTTCAGCGTTGTCTTGGAGGAGGATGGGCCCCTCGGGCTGCAGATTGACGTGGTGGAATGTCGCGGCGAGCAGCGCCTGCTCGTCTCGGGACTTGTGGAGGGCGCGCAGGCGAGTGCTGAGCACATAAGTACTTAAGAAGTATTTCAATTGAAGCATCACACGCTTAGCATGTACTTCGAAGAATTGTACCGGTATCAAACTCCGCTTCGGCGGGGGAAGCCCTGTGCACTGTGTGTGCGCATGATTGGAAAGAGCATGAGGTAGGGACTCCAGACGGCGGTATATCCTATGGCGGGCCGGCCTGCCCACTCGGACACCCGGCTCGCCTCTCGTTGTGGTCCGGCGGTGGTGGCTCCCCAGTGTGTGGGTGTGTGCGGCCAAGTTGCGAGCAAGAGGATGGCAAGCGTGCTGTCCCCTGTTGCTAGGCAACAAGGTGGCAGTGCTCGGCACTGTGCACTCTGCTGCGCCCACCACACGCCTTGCGCGCCCTGCAGGCAGAGCGGCCAGTAATTTTACTTTGATGTATACTCCAAGTACATTGGTGTGTGATACCTACAACACAATATAGTATACTAATAGTATAACCACATGTTGTTACCACCCTACTTCGAAGTAGGTAGTGTCAGGTACCGCTACAGCACACTACCCACACAGCGCGTCTCATCCTTTATACTGTGCATGCTGCCCACCACACGCCTTGCGCGCCCTGCAGGCGGAGCGGCCAGTAGTTTTACTTTCATGTATACTCCAAGTACTTTGGTGTGTGATACCTGCAGCACAATACAGTATAGTACCTAATAATAGTAGAACCACATGTTGTTACCACCCTACTTCGAAGTAGGTAGTGTCAGGTACCGCTACAGCACCACCTACACAGCGCGTCTCATCCTTGATACTCTGCAAGCTGCCCACCACACGCCTTTTGCGCCCTGCAGGCGGAGTGGCAGCATATACTTGTATGTACAGTACAATAATATCTGATGCACCACACATGGCAACAGTACTACTACGTAGTACTACAGCAGTACCTATGTATACTACAGAAGTTTATTGTGTCTCATCCTTTATGACCCTACTTCCTGCTGCGCCCAACGCACGCCCTGCAGGCGGAGCGGCAGCTGGGGCTGGCGGCAGCGGAGGTTGTTGGCGGCGAGCTGGTGGCCATGGACGGCACGCGCCTCGATGGGCTGCCCATGGATGAGGCCTTCAACGTGCTCAAGGACGCGCCGCGTCCTGTCAAACTCGTTTTCAGGTTCGCCTGCTGTCTGCCGCTTCTCATACTTCTAAAGTAGTAGTGATGTGGAAGAAGTTTTTTGACAGCTTTGTCAGAAACGCTTCTGCAGCATACCTCGAAGCGCTTCCGAAGTGTACAAGTGCATGCGGGTACTGTACAGTACGGTACCGTGGCAGTATGTACTGTGCTTTCATGACTACAGCCCGTTTGTATACACACCTGTACATGCACATACTGAAGTATGCACATACAGTCTATGACAATAGAGTAGCCTGTGCACATGGTGCCTGTTTCCCGTTTCCATATGCCACCTTTCCACACTCTAAGCCTGGGCGCCTGCAACGGTTCCACCCACTCCCTCACTGGTGGACTTGTGCAAGTGCCAAGGGTGGCAGCATGGAACCGTGCTCGCATTGGTGTAGAGACGTGGAAACCTATGTGACGATGTGTGTCTACTGGTCTGCGGCTGACAGTCACCACGTGCGCTTCCTGCTCTGTGTCTCCGCGGTGGTGCCGTCTCTGGCGTCTTGCAGGATATTCACCCCCACGGTCCTGCCCACCGATCTGGATGGCCAGGTACAGTGCCCATGTATACTTGTATTGTGGTGTATATTCAAGTATACTTCAAGTACTTTTATGGTATGGTGTACGAATGGTGTACGCATGCCCGGTGATTTGGTTGGTCCATCACCCCTTTGACAGGGCACTTCCCAGCACAGCCCGGCTCCACCTGCTTCGTCACCTGGCCTCTCTCTCACTAACACCCTGCTGCTGCCTGACGCTGTCTGCCGCGCGCACCCGCTGCCGCAGGCTCCGCCCGACCTGGTGGTAGTGACCTTTGAGGACGAACAGCTCGGCCTGCGCTTCCGCCCCAGCGAGCTGCACGGCCCAAAGGCCACAGAAATTTCTGGGTTTGCGCGCGGGCCCGAGGGGGAAATGCGCATCGCGGAGGCGTGCGGCAGGGTGGATCCCGGGCAGGTGAGTCAGATCTGAAGCTAAAGTTGAAGTTGTGTGGTCACTGCCACAGCAGCAAGGTGTTGAAGTTTGCGCGCGGGCGTGAGGGGGAAATGCGTCGCCGAGGCGTGCGGCACGGTGGACCCCGAGCAGGTGAGCTAGGGTTGAAGTTACAGTTCAAGTTGTGTGGTAACCGCCACAGCAGCAGCGAGCTGTTGAAGTTTGCACATGGGCCTGGGGGGGAGGTGCGCATTGCGGAGGCGTGCTGCAGGATGGATCCCGGGCAGGTGAGCCAGGGTTGAAGTTGAAGTTGTGTGGTAACTGCCGCAGCAGCAAGCTATTGGATATTACGCATGGACCCGAGGGAGAGGTGCGCATTGCTGACGCGTGCGGTAAGGTGGACCTTGGGTAAAGTCGATTGAAGTTAAAAGTTGCATGAAGCTCCCCCGCTGCTGCTGATGCTGGTGTTGTCGGTGACGGCAGTGGTCACTGCAAATGGTGTGGGCCGCCGCACATGCCCCCCCCCTGCTGCAGAGTGGCGGCGTCCACACTGGTCCTGACAGCAAAAAGTGTGCTTGCGATGCTGCCCACCGCCGCTGCTGTGCCATGCACTGAAACTCGAGTGCAGATTGTGTACTCCATCAATGGGGACAAGGTGCTGGGCCTGCCCTTCCAGCAGGTGGTGCAGAAGCTCAAGGGCATGCCTCGGCCAATAGAGGTGAGCGCTTTCTCAACAAGCAACAGGCATTTTTGCAGCTGCCGCGTGCTGCAGCGCTGTGTGTGCGGTCCTTTCTGCCAAACTGAGGTAAGCACAAAGCAACTTCGGCGCTGCTCACCCGACCAGTAAGTGTGCCAGCATGTTCACCTTCCACCCTCACATGGGCGTGTTCCCTTCGGTCGACGGCGGCACCCCTGTAGCCCTGCCTCCCGCCTCTTCCCGCCACGCCGATTCCCACGAGCCACTCATGTGCTCGTTGCCACGTACCACCGCAGAAGTTCACTCAACCCGCCCCCCCCCCCCCGCGTGCGTGCCGCCATGCGCTTTGCCGCACGTGTGCGTAGCGTTGCGCGAAAATGTATGGGCCTTTTTTTCCTTGTCAAAACATGTGCAATAACTTACTATGGTGTGCCAGCCAGCAACACGCCTGCGCCAGATGCTCTCATCATTATTTTTCCCCAAAACATTGGCCATATGCACTGTATGTATACACGCTCCGTATACGGCGTATATGGCTTTCCCATACACGTTTTCACCCCTACGCGTGCCTCGTGTCAGTTTGCGCTGCTGCCGTCGTGCGACATTCACGTGGAGTTCGACACCCCTGTGGCCATGCCTCCCCACTTGCTGCCGCTGTTCCAACGCCCATGAATCAATGATGTGTCCGTTGCCACTTACTTCCTTCAACCTGCCCCCCTCCCCCTTTGGTGCCACGCGCTTGGCTGCACGCGTGCCTGGTGGCAGTTTGCACTGCTGCCGTCGTGCGACATGCACGTGGAGTTCGACGCGCCGCCCCTGGACCTGCGGATGCAGTACATGCAGGGCCGCATGGTCGTGGACGACATTGTCAAGGTCGAATCGCCCCTCATGGACAGGCTACAGGTACTGTTGACCCCCCACATGATTTTCAAACTGTGTACAGAGCGCATATACTAGCAGTATACTGTAGTATGTCGCGATGTAGGTGTTGGACGACATTGGCAAGGTCGAATCGCCGCTCATGGACAGGCTACAGGTACTATATATGCTACTAGTAGTAAATAATGTGTACAATTATGTATATATACTTCGGTATTGTGTACAGTGTGTATGTATGCAGTGTGTATGTGGTCGTGGATGACATTGTCAAGGTCGAGTCGCCGCTCATGGACAGGCTACAGGTGAACTCCCCACTTGATTTTCATACTCTGTACAGTGTGTATGTATACTATAGTATGTCAAGTGCACTCGCGATTTAGTACGCTTTTATGTAGTGCGGTATGCGCTTCGGTGCGCGATCCAACCCCTCCTACTGACCACATGGTTGCTGTATCAATGATATACTGTAGTACTGCAGAAGTACAAAGTGCCGGTTACAGGCTCCAGGTACTATCAACAACCCCACATAATTTTCATACCTAGCTGTTGTATATGCGGCGCCATGCTGCGCTGTGCACACAAGGCTTTGTGGTACTGGTGGATGAAGAAATGCCCAAGGCAGGCCAACCAGGTGCAGGAGACCGAGACTTTGCTACACTGGCCATTGCCGCACCTGACACCACCACTGCCACGAAACAGCCAGAGGCAGCGCGCAACGGATGACGCTACCATGCTAAATACTTCTCGCCTGTGTGCAGGAGGCCTCAGGTGCCCATGCAACTCACTAAACGCTCCACACACCCCACAGCCGTGGCACTGCATGATATTGGCGGGCACCCCTGTAACATTGTGAAACGGCATATCCCAGTGGTTTGCACCTGAAGTTCCCTTAATCACCTAGGTCACCCTGCCTTCCCCGTCCACCACACTGTGCCACACCCCCTCAGAGGCCACCTCACACACAACCCCCACTTCACACCTGCCCCCTCCCCCCCGCCCACGCCCCCCCCATTCCCAGGAGGGCAACGTGCTGCTGTCAGTGAACGGGCTGCCCCTGCCCACCGTGTGCAAGTACGACAAGGACGTGTCCATGCTCAGCGCACCCACCATGTACCCGTTGAGGCTCAAGTTTGCCACCGCCGCGCCCGCCGCCGCCGCGCCTGGTGGCGAGCGGACGCCGCCAGTATCGCCTAGCAGCGTCGCTGCCGCGGGGGGGCCGGAGGTGGGGGGGAGCGCGCCGGCAGGGGCGGTGCCTGAGGAGGACAGCTACCTCAGCAGCTTCAAGAGGTGCGCTTGCAGCAAACGTTCTGTTCTGTCAATTCCTGGTACTTCCTAAGTACCTCAATAGTATATACTTCAGAGTTTTTATATACTACTAGTAGTGGTACTTATATGTAATGTGCGCCAGCCCTTTTTGGTGGGGGCGGCGCCTGAGGAGGAGACCTACCTCAGCAGTTTCAAGAGGTGTGCTTGCAGCATACCGTTCCGCTTCTGTCAATTCCCGGTACTCTTGAAGTGCTGCAGCACTATGTAAGTAATGTGCGCTAGCCTTTTTTGGCGGGGGCGGCGCCTGAGGAGGAGAGAGCTACCTCAGCAGCTTCAAGAGGTGCGCTTGCAGTACATTGTCGCCCGGGCAGAAACTTTAAGAGGTCCAAATGGGGGAGGCATGCTGCTTTGGTAGCCACTCAAACGATTGCCGGTACTTCAAGTGGTACTTGAAGTACTGCAGTAATATTTAAGTGATGGGCGCTTCCCTTTTTTGGCGGGGGCGGCGCCTTAGGAGGAGAGCTACCTCAGCAGCTTTAAGAGGTGCGCCTGCAGGTCACTTGAAGTATACCTTCTTGGTTCAGAGTAGTGGCCCGGGCTGAAGCTTTGGGAGGTCCCAAATAAATGGGGGAGGGCATGTTGCTTTGGTAGCCACTCAAACACTGGCTGGTATCCCTGAAGTACCACAGTAGTATGTACCGGTACGGTAAGTAATGTGCCCTAGCCTTTTGTGGCTTTTTATTTGCAGGGAAGAGGTCGCGTGCGCTGCCGCCAACCAGTTGTGGGCGATGGTGGGGGTGGCGTGAGCTGTATGGGCGCTGATAAGCGGGGCATGTTACTTGGTGGGCCAGTGTGAACAGCTGCTGATGGTGATGCTGGCAGGTGTGCATGCATGCGCACGGCGGGGTCAAGTTGTGACGTCACTGCTTTGGCAAGTGCAGCCGTACCTCAAGGGCGGACGCGATTGTGCGTGAGAGAGAGCACGTGCGACAGGTTGCAATTGATGGTTGTGCTACCACTACGCAGAAGTTGTGTTGGTGGTGCCAGCGGTGCCTGTGCCGAGCTGCTGGAGCCACGATGTATCATGCTTTTTGCTGGGGCTCCCATGGTAGCTATTATTTGGCAACAACCTGTAGTGTTTTCGGGCACTGAAAAAGGCGGCGCCAGAGGAACAGCAGTGCCGTGCAGGTGCACACATTTCTGCACCACACACTTCTCTCTGCCTCTGTAGCCGCAACAGCAAGCCCTGTGCACAATCCGAAATACCTGCATGAGACATGGTGTGACGTGCCTGCCACCGCTTGTGCACTACCTCCTGCTGAGCAGGTCCAAGACTGTTGAAGTTATGGTGCCAGAGCCCGAGGACATGCCTCTGACGTTTGAGTGCGGCAAGGATGGGCGCCCGCGCATCAAGGCGTTCACCCTGGTGGACGGGCCCGCTCGCCAGTGCGGACTTGTGCAGGTGCGCATTTATCTACCTCCACCAGCAGATAAAACACCACTTTGTGCTCAGCATCATGCTGCTGCTCAGCAGCAAACGGACAGCATGTGCCCGGTTTTTTTTCAAGACCAGCACCTACTCTGAAGAAGAACTAGCAGACGCACAAATCGTGTTACAACGCAGGTATTACCTGGTAGAATTGTGCAGGTGCTGCCGGCTAGCAGTACTTCAGCTTGCATATTTTAAGTTCACATTTGTTCACTGCGACAGCATGCCATGCCAGTGCGGGCTTGTGCAGGTGTGCCCTTGGCGTTCCCGAGGAAGTGCTTGTTAGTAACACCATGTACCTTTGTGGCATGTACTAAATTTCCGTGTCGAAAGCATGCAACGTTTTCGGCTGAGCTGCTGAGCAGCAGCTCAGCCCAAAACGGGTTTTTGTCAGGTCGTGCTGCTGGCGGTGGCGCACTTGCGTTTGGCAGCAGGGCTGCAGCACGTGCGCTCAGCCTGAGCAGCCCTCAGCAGCAGCCAGCGACTAGCGCTTGTGTCGCTCGCTCTTGCTCTCTCTCTCGGCATGACAAAACAGCATTTACTTTGGTGGATAAGCAGACACATTGAGCGCTTAAAACGCAGGTTTTGCAATACCGTGCGGGCTTCTGCAGGTGCGCCCGCGGTACCCACACCAGTGCTTGTAGTGGTGTGTATACTGTTTAGGTGCAAATGTGCAAGCTGCCACTGGCTATGCGCTGCATCAAGTGCGCCATGTGGCGCCGCATGCTGGCACAGGTGGGCACGGTGCTGGTGTCCATAGCGGGCGAGCAGTACTTCAACTCTCACACTTGAAGTTTATATCCAACGCCCTGCGCCAGCAAAACGCCATGTGCGCCTCCGTCCCATGGCGTGTACCGCCATGCTGCGGTGCCGCGCACGACTGCAAGTGGGCATTTTGCCAGTGTCCACAGCAGGCTAGCAGTACTTCAACTCTCACACTTGAAGTCCACATCCACTGGCTGCGCCGGCAGCATGCCGGTTGCGCCCCCCTGTCCCATGGTGTATCCCGCCAGCTGAACCCATGCTGTGGCACCGTGCGCACTGCTGCAGGTGGGCATGGTACTGATGTCCATAACAGGCTAGCAGTACTTCAACTCTCACACTTGAAGTTCACATCTCCCACCCGCCGCCAGCATGCCATGCGTGCACCCGCCCCGCACATACACCGCCAGCTGGACGCATGCTCGCCGGCTGCATGCTCGCCGGCTGAACCCATGCTGTGGCGCCGTGTTCGCTGCTGCAGGTGGGCATGGTGCTGGTGTCCATAGGGGGCGAGCTGCTGAGCAAGCAGGACAACAGCTGCGCGGCGTGCCGGCGCACGCTGGCGGCGGCAGAGTACCCGTGCATCGTCACCTTCAGGAACATGGGGGCCTACATGGCCGTGGAGCGCGCTCTGATGGCGCGCTAGCCCCCCTGCCGCGGTGCTGGTGGCAACAGCGGCGGCAAACAACTGCCATGCCACCAACGCTGCTGGCGGCGTGCTAGCCCGCATGCCTCAGTGCTGGTGGCAACGGCGGCAGCAAACAGCTGCCATGCCGCCAACGCCGCTGGCGCGGTGGCGGCGGCGGCTGCTGCCAGCTGCATTTGCGCCAGCAGCATGGGACCACTGGTCGTTGATGGCGGGGGGGGGGGGGGGGGGGGGGGGGCGTGG
>JAULBY010039799.1:0-13703 GCA_032358315.1 Ophiocytium majus
GCTTCCGAGTAATACAACAGCAAAGGCTTACTTGTCGGTGGCGCCAGGAGGTGGGCGCGGGTGCGGCCAGGCCGACACACGCTCACCGCTCAACTCCAGCTCCAAGCAAGCACTGATGTATACTTCAAAAGGATGTGTTCATAAGGGTGTGTGCAGCTGCGCCTCCCAGCTGCGCAGGGCGCCCTTGGGCGCCAGTACCAGGGCACTCACCGCCTGCACAGAAAACAGAGTCCATGTGGTTGAACACTTTACTTCCCCGAAGTGTGCACAGTACTGTATGCGAAATGTGTGTAAACTTGGCGTATCCTGAATAAACTGTGTACTTAGAATCAAAGTGTCCTCACAGGAAGGAATGTGTGCAGCTGTGTCCGCCAGGTGCGCGGGCAGCGCCTGGGTGCCAGCACCAGCGCGCTCATAGCCCGCGCAAAAGACAACAATTCATGTGGGTGAAGACGGTGTACTTCGCATATGATACCGGTACGTCTGAAGCACTACCTCAAGTACATAGTTGAAGTATAACACGTACAAGCACGATCCTGGGCGCCAGGACCAGCGCACTCACTGCCTGCGCAAAAGACAGGGCCCTCCTCACTGGTGTAACAGTATGCTGCTGAAGTGTGTGTGCTTCTTCAAGTACTTGAAGTACTTCTGAGACGTATGCCGTATTGTACGAAGTATACTTGACTGAGTGCATGCATGTACTTCGAAGTATTATATAATGCTTCGAAGTACACACGTACATGCATACAGATTTACATTTGATGAGTGTACACATGCAGTATCTACAATACACATGTACTACTGCAGTACTTTTTGAAGTATATACTTCGGAAGTGTCCATACCGTGCATGTATGGAAGTGCGCACACACCTGTCAACGTTTTGAACAGTCCTGCCAGGAAGCTCCGAACAACGCAACTTTACACACATTTAGAAGTACTGCTATCATGTAATGAGTTTAGGCATGTACTGTATAAAGTATATGAAACACATGTTTGTACTTGAAGTATACATCTACTATGCTAGTAGATCTACGTGTGCACGCACCTGTCGTGCGTGGAAGAGTCCCGCCAGGAAGCCGTACACAACACATGTATTACCGGTAATACATTCAAAAAGTATAGTGTAATGAATGCAGGCATGTACTGTATTTCTGACGCACATGCACACACCGGCACTTGTACTATGCATTTGCTACAGTAGTCGAACTATGTGCGCACGCGCCTGACATGTGTGGAAGAGTCCTGCCAGGAAGCTCCGAACAGCACACCTACGTACACATCTAGAAGTACCGCTGTCATGTAATGAGTGCAGTCATGTACTGTATCCATAAAACACATGCATGTACGGTACTTGAAGTAAACATTTACTACGGTAGTAATTTGAAGTAGAATTTGCGCACGCACCTGTCGTGTGTGGAAGAGCCCCGCCAGGAAGCACGCGCACTGGCACGTCTTGCTGCCCAGCAGCAGACCCATACGCAGCAGGGGAAGCAACGACACACACGACACAGCGATGACGCAGGGCAGCGACGGCGGCATCAGCACCAGCAGAACTGGCACGGCATGTGTTTTACAGGCAGTGCTGCATGCGGTGCTGCAAACGGCCCCTGCGCAGCGCATGCGGTTTGATGCTGGGCGGCCATGAGTGGTGGCTCCTATGGGCGCATTACAGTGCGGCGAGTGGCAACGGCACCACCAGCAGCAGCGGGCGGGCAGTGGCGGAGGCGCAGGAGCTAGTGGGACCAGCACCATGTGCACATGCACTCCGCGCACTGACGTGGCATACTTTAAGTCTACAGACTGGACTATCAACTTGAAGTTCACTAGCTGGCACCATCATAGACGGCCAGGCGGGCAGTCGTTTCGGCGGGCCGGCACCTGAGAATGAGTCGCAGGCGGATTCATCCCAAAACACTGCAGAATTCAGCCATGTAAGACCACTGTGTCAAACTTCAACCCATATCTTGAAGTTGGAGACGTGCGTGTGTGGCGGCACCTGGTGCGCGCGTGGTCTATTGCCCACCAAATCCGCTGCCTTGTCCAGCCACACGCAGTGCCCAGTCACTCCTTCATCTGATGCCCGTGTAGCAAGCCCTGAGGCCCGCACGCCACAAACAGCATACTTCAAGCCCAGAGTGTTGACCTCAACTGACTATGCGCAAACCTCAACTTCACGACGTCGCAGCACTGGTCGCATCTACATGACGAAGTGGTAGTGGGCGAAGTACTTGAAGTCGGGGGGGGGATGCGCACTTGACCCCCATATCGTCCATGTGAATAACGAATATACTACTTCAAAAGTACTTCAAATATACTATATTGTGTAGTGTTTCGAAGTATGCCGTACCATATAAAATCAAAGTGAAGGAAACCTGAAAGGCTGCTAAGCCCAGTGCCGTGGTTGGGGCAAAATGCCAGGCCGAAGCGTATGGGGTGATTTGTCCACCTGGTGAAAGACACCAGACAGCCCCACACCTACACGTGCCAGTCATTGTCCTTGAGGGCTAGGGATGGTTCAGAGTACAATTACCAACAGGGCTTTAAATTGTGCGATTATTTGTGCCGCCATGTGCAGCCCGCGTGTATCACAGATGCAGCATATGTGTACTTGAAGCCTGCATATTGAAGTAGCCATTTGAAGTTAATGGTGGCTCCCCCCCTGAGCCCATGGTGCCCCCCAGCACGCCCCCCCCTCTCCCCCCAATGCAGTCTGCGCGCACTGAAGGCGTGGCATGCTTCAAATCTACAGATGGGGGTATATAATTGAAAGTTATGGCGGCGGCACTCGCACACGCCCCATGTGTGGTCCCCCGGCACGCCGCCCACCCCACTCGCAGCCCGCGCACGCGCAGACACAGCATATTTTCAACTACACACATGACATGCCGGCATGAAATGCTTCAAGACTGCATGTTGAAGTAGCAAGTTGAAGTTCACGGCGAGCGGCACGCACCCGAGACCCAGGTCGTCCCCCAGCACGTCGCCCACCCCCACTTGAAGCCCGCGCGTGCAGACACAGCATACTTCAAATACATATGCCGGTGTGGCATACTTTAATTCTACATACTTTAACTTTACATGTTGAAGTACCAAGTTGAAGTTCACGGCACGCACCCGAGCCCCATGTCGTCCCCCAGCACGCCCCCCACCCCGTCCACGTGCAGCCCCCACATCCACGCGATGCCCTCCCGCTGGTGGGGGTAAAGCCTCGAGAAAATTCCGTGCGGTATGGCCAGCGGCGGGCGGCCGCCAACGCCGGAGGCCAGTGACCAGTCCCCCTCGCCCGCCCCCCACGGGTCCTTCTGCTGGCGCCACTTGGCGGAGCCTGCTGACGGCTGCTGAGCAGGTGGCTGCTGCTCAGCAGCTGGTGGGTGCTGCTGAGCACCTGGCGCCGCGGGTGGCGGCGGCTGCGGCCCAGTCTGTGGCCTGTGAGAGGTGTGTGTGGTGGGGGGGGAGGGGGGTGAGAGGGTGCAGTGGCACCAGGTGCCGGTAATGCTTATGGCTGTGGGGCTAGGTGGCGGTTGTGTGTGCCATGCGGTGTGTGGCATGGCGGCGGTTGCACGGGGCGCAGGATGCAGTGGCCGTGTGCACTGGGGACAGGCAGGGGTACACGCCACTGGGGTGACACATTTTCATGTCGGACGCACTGTGCGCACACCCAGTCAATATGTATCCATTCATGTGACTCTACCAGTAGGAATCTTCACATTTGCCGGTTCATTCCTGTGAAGCTGCGGACCCAAACACGCAATACCACTGACCCCTGACTTTACATGAAACCTCTTCAGTCACCTGGAACCTATAGCAAAAACCGGACGCCCACTGTGGGCGTGCGCAGTAAACTTGAAGTTGGAACTAAGGTGCGTAAACTGTGGGCGTCCCGCAGTCGCTGCACATAGATGTGGCCTTGTGCCTTTCAACCAGAAGCTTCCCCTTGAAGTTTCAGGCCATGTTGGCGCACGGCGCCTACTGACCTGTGTTGCGGCTGGCTGCACCTGACTGCGCTCTCTTCCAATGTACTGTTGAAGTTCCAACTTCAAGTTCTGGCTCACCTGGCGCACGCTGGCCACTGACGTGTGCCATGCCTGCACTTCCACCGCGCTCTCTTCCGATGCACTGTTGTATGCACTTGGAGTCCCAAATTGAAATTTGAAGTCTCAACAGCGTGTACATGCCCTCATGTGTCCATGACTAATACACAAAGTTCAAGTTCAGAGTCACCTGGGGACACGCTGTCCACTGAACTGCACCTGCACCGCGCCTGCTTCCAACGCACTGTGCGCTCTTGAAGTGCCAGCTTCAAGTTTGAAGTAACAACTTCAAGTTCTAAGTAACCTGGCGCACGCCGTGCACCTACCTGTGCCGCGGCCGCACATCAAGTGCGCTCTCTTCCGATGCACTGCTGTGCACACTTGAAGTTTTCAATGTAAGTTTTGAAGTCCCAACAGTGTGTGCCCTCATGCCTCCGTGACAAATACACAAACTTCAAGTTCTGAGTCACCCCGCTGACCTGTGCCGCAGCTGCACCTGCACTGTGCTCTCTTCCAATGCACTGTGCACACTTGAAGTGCCAAAATCAAGGCCAAAGTACCAAGTTCAACTTCTGAGGCACCTACCTGTGCCGTGGCTGCACTTCAAGTGCGCTCTCTTCCGATGCATCGCCGTCGGAGTCACAGGCATCTGATGCGGAGTCATCACTAAGCTCCACGAACCCCAGCCGCTGCGCAACAGCATCCACTTCCTGTCATGTGCTCAGCAGCAGCAGAATGCAAGGGCAACGTGCTCAGCAGAAGAGAAGCACAAACCCCAGCCGCTGCAGCTGCGCGACAACGGCCACCTCCTGTCATGTGCTCAGCAGCAAAAGGGCCCACTGCACCGGCCACATGACGCTGTTTGACTAGCACCTACACATATCATATCTTACATTGTGTGTTTCGGACTGTGTGAGCAAATTCGTGAACCCCAGCCGCACGCGAGAGCGTCCGCCTCCAGTCACGTGAATGCTCAGCCGCAGAATAGACTGCGGCACTGACCGAATGAGACTGTTTGGAAAAGAAAAACACGCCTGTGTTACCGGCAGCAGCAGCCCAAAACATACTTCCGAAGTAGAAATTCGTATTTCTATGTCCTTCGAAGTAAGATAAAAAACAGTCAAGCTTCTGGCACAGACCGGGCACACAGAACCCGGCAACCACATGAATGCGCGCTGACGTAAAGCCACTGCAGTGTCGTATACTTTAAATGATACATTTCATGTATACTTCAAGTATGTAATTCAAGAATTATACACTGGCACCTGCTCAGCGCACCTCGCAGCTGGCACTCACCTCGTCAGCGCGGGCCCTCACGGCCGCGGCCGTGCCCATTTCAACTGTGCTAACTTCAACTTCAGGCGTGCGCTCATCATCGCTGCTGTCGTCCGACAGTAGGATGCGGCGACGCGGGGCGCCGTCCCCCTTCACGGGCCTCCGCACAGAGCGGCACAGAGGGCTGCCGCTGCTGCCGCTGCCGCTGTTGCTGCTGCCGCCGCCGCCGCTGTTGCTGCTGTTGCCGCCGCTGTTGCTGCTGCTGCCGCCGCTGCTGCGGGTGCCGCGCCTGCTGCCACTCCCGCTGGTGCTGCTGCCGGACGCGGAGGCAGCATAGGCTGGCGCTGCCACCGCTGCTGCGGATGGTGGCGTGGCGGGCTGGTCTCTTGTTGCTGCAGTGGAGGGTGTGGAGCTGCCGGCGATGTCGACGCGGTGGCCGATAGGGCTGCAGCCGCTGAGGGGGGACCAGATGGCGGCAGCCGCAGCAGCGGCACGCGGCTTTCTGTCCGCCGTGCCTGCCGGGCTGCCAAGGGGAGAGCCAGCTGCTGCCTTTCCTCGTCCGCTGCTGGCGCTGCCTAGTACGCTGTGGTTGCGTGGCTGGTTCTCAGAGCTCACTCTGCTGTGCCCAAATGGGCGCGGCTTGCTGCATGTAATGGGCGAACACGCTGCTGGGGGTTTTGAGGTGGCAGCAGCCGGTGTGGCAATGCTGTCGCAGCTGGCGTCAGCCTGGCTCCTCTCCTGCAGCTGCTGCCTGGCCCTGAGCCTCTCCATCAGGCTCAGAGGCCTGCTGTCAGCCATGGCGCCCCCCGCTCTCGCTCTCCCCCGCTGGTTGCACCCTTGTCAACCTGTGTGCCTGTGCCTGGTGACGGTTGGCGCCCTTTTTCTTATGCCAAGGCCAACGCCACCTGCCCACCAGGCAGCCGTGCTCGTGAGATGTCGCCAGGCTACTCCCCGTGATCTGCTCGAGCTCGAGTGCTGCGGCACTGCTGCCTGCTGCCTCAGTGCTGCTGCGCAGCGCTGGCACGCGTGCAAAAAGATGCAACGTCCACTTCGCTGCTCAGCAGCACGGCAAGTCGCGGACGCAAGGGGCGTCATCATGGCAACAATGCCTGAAGCTTCCTGGGCTTGCCGCTGGCGCATGCGGCCCGTGGCGTGACACAAGCTGGCGGGGTCTGCACGCAGCCGCTCTGCTGCCCCCCGGGCCACTGCCTGCTAGGGACAGCAGCCATGTCTTGGTTCAAGAGCGCCGCCGCAGTGGACACTGAAGGACCGGGTGGGCCCCCTGTTGGGGCGCCTGCCTCTGGCGCGCTACTGGTGGCGGCGGCCGCCGCTGGCAAGGGGGGAGGCAGGTATGGTTGCGAATTCATCTGGTGCCTGAGCGTCATGCTGGTTGCCACTTGGTTGGAAGTGCAGGCGTGCAAGCAGCAGCAAGGGGGAGTAGTGCAGTGCTCAGATTTCCTGCCAAAAACAGGCAGCGCGCGCCTCACCAGCCTGTGCAGGCAGTGTGCTTGCCACAGGCATACCTCAGGTTGCCCAGGCCTCGTCAGGCCCCTTGCTGCACGCTTCCTTGCAGCGTGACCGCCCACCCACCCACACCACATCACACCACTTCTAACCAAAGAAACGGCGATGTTGTGTTTTTCTCTGGCACCTGCGTGCGGGGCCAGGTCAACGGAGAGCAGCAGCCTGGTGCAGGGGCGCAGGGAGGCAGCAGCTAGCGCTGGACGGAGCACGGCTGCACAGGCGAAGGGCGCGGGGGGCCCATTCGACCGGGCACAGGTACTCCCCGTAGGTTGTTGACATGCATGACGGTCTTCCAAGTTTTTCAAGGGTTACTGCCGCACTCCGGCCTGGTGCGCGCGACTGAAAAAGCTCTGACCAAACAGGGCGCTGTGGCCTGGCGTGTTTGCCGACCATGGCAGCAGCAAAAGGGTTGGCGGCGGGGGGGGGGGGGGGCAGTTCCACGCGGGGGTGCGACATCATGCCATCTGTCTCCAGGTCATCAACTACTACTCTGTTGGGACCGAGCTGTTGTGCGCGCCAGGTTACCGGGTTTGACATCAGATCTACTTTAGATAAACTAGTGATTTTTTGTTCCATGTGCGCGTGGCGTGCGCGTGACTGGAAAAAGCAGCATCGAATGTACATGACATGTAAAACAATGCACATGCATGCATGTTTTTTAAGAATTCTAAAAATTCTATCGTATTTACCTTTGGTAGTGGCACAAATGTATCAATAGATTTATACTAAGAATATATATGCCCAGTACTCTCACGCCGCACTCATTGCTGCTCAGCACTCAGGGCAGGGCTGTGTGTGTTGTGGCTATACTATACCCCTAGTAGTATGCGCGCTGCGGCTGCAGAGCAACTTCAAGTACTTGAAGTGGGATGTGTACCACACGCAGAGCGCCGCCATGCCTCCAGGAGCACACCTTTTGCAGAATGTACGCCTGGTGTGCGGGTCGTGTGAAGGAACCGCCGGGGGCAGATACCAAGTAATCCAATAGGTGCCTCCCAAGATAAGCTACCCCTACATACATGTGTGGCGTGGCCAGCTACAGTCAAGGCGGCGCAGAGCACTTGTGAATACTAGTTGCCCTAGTGGCTCTTACAAAGTACTTGTAGTTTATTTGACTACCGCACACCCCGCTGTGGCGCCCATGACAGTGCGACAGGCGTGTGTTGCGTGCGCGGTAGGTACTCCACAGGCGCACCAACTTGAAGTATGTACTTCCAGTTCTTGAAGGATGTACTTCAAGTCACCATGCTTTGTCTTGGCATATTTGGGCTCTGGCACGGCCACAAGTGCAAGTACATACAGCTGCTGTAGTATGTATACATGTTTTGAAGTACATGTACTCATGTCAAACTCCGCTTGGGGCGCGCGAAACCCTGTGCACATGGGGTGCAGCTGAGGCATGTCAAGCAGTGCATGTACAGTGTATACTGTAGCATGTACTGAAGCTCTGGCAACATGCCAGGCTTTTCTTACGTAGAGTACGCAGTACTGAGCATTGCCAGCTTTTTCGCTACCTGTCTGATCCCCTTTTTCTGGTCACGGGCCGCGTGTGCAAAGGGCATTCCACGCCCAAAGCGGAGTTTGATAAGAGTACTGAAGCACCATGTAGCACTTACTCAGGACATGGGTGGGTGTATGCCGCACACCAGTCCTGCAGCAGGTGTCTGGTACAGCCACGGACATGAACTTTGAAGCACGTTTTATGTACAGTGTGCCGGTATATACATGTGTACTTCTAGTAATACTGGTACTTCGAAGAACATGAAAACTCAATCCAGGATTGATAAACTCTGTAGGTCTCCCCACCGGTAGGGGCCGTCACCCTGGGCGGACCCGTGCAAGGGGGTGAACACAGCAAAGACCTGCGCCTACCCAGGGCAGCAAGTCTCGCACCTTGATGTTTTTACAGGTATAAACCTGGTATGTTCATGTTGTGTGCCTCCTTCGTCTCTCTGGTGCAAGCACAGCAGTCTTTGTTGGTTGCCATGGTGATCATGAGAGCACCCGAATGCCACATAAAAAGGTGGTGAGGTTGTTTCACGCTACAGTACGTAATTACCTGGACTAGCTCAACCCTTCACCCTTGCCTGCGGGCCAGTGCCTGTGCTGCCCCCCCGCCCCTTTGCAGCTGCTCATTAACCCCCCCCCTGCTGCTGCCACTGCCGCCGCTGCCGCTGCCACCACTACCACCGCTGCTGCTGCCGCCGCTGCCGCGCCGCCACCGCTGCCCCACTACCCCCGCTGCTGCTGCCGCCGCTGCTGCCACCGCCACCACCACTACCACCAATGCAACTGCCGCCGACGCTACCGCCGCTGCCGCCACCACCACCATCACCACCACCGCCGCCTCCCGCCGCCGCCACCACCGCTACCACCGCTGCAACTGCTGCCGCCGCCACCCCCACTGCCGCTGCCGCCACCACCGCCGCCGCTCCTGCCGCCGCCGCCGCTTCTGCCGGCGCCGCTGCTGCGGAACTATAAATACATCCATAATATGGTACACGGCTATGCTAAGCGTGGAGCCGTGCAGGACTGCCTAAACGCCGCAACTGCAGGCGTGGCGTGGACGCTCGCGCTGTGGGTTCTGGGGCTTGGAACGGTCATGCTGCGCGCGGCGCGCCCGGAACTGTCTGCGGATCCCGTTCTGGGAACGTTCTTGGTGGCGTTTGTGCCCCTCTGGCTGGGGGACGTCATCGCGGTGAGAGTTGGAGACTGTGCTCAGCAGCTGTGTGCTCAGCAGCTCTGTGTGTGTGCTCAGCATCAGCTGCCACGTGAAACCCTAACAGAAACCATAGCCAATCTATCGCTTCGCCACAGCTGGCGGAACTTTTGCCCGCCTGCATTGAAAGCCTCGACAGAAGGCGTGTCGCACAATAGACAGGCTCCTCCCTCCCCCCGACATCAGTCCAGCCCGCGGCGCCGCAGCCGCCGCCCTTTTACCCACTGTATACTTCTAGTAGTATATTGTGCTTCGAAGTATATGTACTTCAGAAGTATATATACATGTATTACAGCTCCCACATGCGCCCCCTGCCCACCCCACCCCCACACACCCCGCGCCGCCACCACAGCTGGCGTACCCAGCCGCCAGCATGGCTCTTTCATGCGGGGCGCAGTGCTGTCGCTCGGCACGGTCTACTATGCGCTAGTGATGGGTCACAGCGTACTTCAAGAAGTATGACCTTAACATGGTGTGCCATATAACGAATGTTGATGTGGCGTATAAAGTATGCGAATGAACGCATGTACTTCGAAGTATACCGCGGATACGCCGTATACCGCGTTTTTTTGGCGTAGACACACGTAGAAACACGCTGCAGGGTATCAAATCCGTTATGCGCCGTGCCCCATCACCAACTGTGGCCTGAGCACAGTGGTATGTGCCCTCACACCACGCTGCCCTGTTCTCACGCCAACCACCCCCCCCCCCCCCCCCCCCCCGTGCCGCCGCCACAGCTGGCTTTCCAATTATGGGTGCTGTCGCGCGTGTACATGCTGCGCTTTGTGGCGCCGGAGGTGCTGAAGCAGATGCAGAGGCGCACGTATGGCGCCGCTAGCGGCGCCGGCGCGGCGGCCGCGCCAGTGGCTGTGGCGGGGCTGGGCCTGGGCAAAGCCGACAGCGGCGTGCCCGTGAACATGGAGTACATGCCGCTAGTGCAGGTAATGGCACGCCATGGTATTGTAGGTGTTGGAGTGTAAGACCCCCCCCCCGGTACAAGACCCTCGCCTTGTGTAAGGCCCCTGAATAAGACCCTTCCGCTTTGGCCATGGATAGTGTGTGCAGCAGCCAGCAGCGTACCCTTGGACATGGAGTACAAGCCGCTCGTGCAGGTAGGCGAAAAATGCGTGGGGCTGCAGAACTCCGTATTTTGTCACACGCGTCGTGCTGAAAACGAACGCTATCACAATAATAACAATACAATCAGACATCCCCGCTTTGGCATTTTTAGTGTGTGCAGCAGCCAGCGGCGTGCCCGTGGACATGGAGTACATGCCGCTAGTGCAGGTAATGGCACGCCATGGTATTGTGGGTGTCGGAGTATAAGCCCCCCCCCTGTATTTATAATGATATGTAAGACCCCCGAACAAGACCTTCCTGCTTTGGCATCGTAGTGTGTGTGTGCAGCAGCCGACAGCGGCGTGCCCGTGGACATGGAGTACATGCCGCTAGTGCAGGTACGAGATAATGCGTCCATGGTATTGTAGGTGTTGGAGTATAAGACCCCCCCCCCCGGTACAAGACCCCCGCCTTGTGTAAGGCCCCTGAAAAAGACCATCCCGCTTTGGCATTTATGGTAGTGTGTGCAGCAGCCAGCAGCGTGCCCATGGACATGGAGTACATGCCACTCGTGCAGGTAGGAGAATCATGCGTAGTTTGTCACATGTGTTGTGCTCAAACGCACCTCACCGCAAGAGCAGCAAATGTGACCCACACACGCCGCATGCGCACACAGTAGTAGTGCCCAGGTTGTGCTGAAAAGCTGCATGTGGTTCTTGCAACTACACCGTATGCCACCTTCAGACATACTTCAAGTCGAAGTATGTTTTGTTGCAACCCTAGTTATGCGGTTGTGGAGGGTGGCATGCCGTGGCATTGTGGGTGTCGGAGTATAAGACCCCCCGCTCTTGTACAAGACCCCCCCATCCCAGAGTAAGACCCCCCCGTTTCGGCAGCCATGGTAGCGCAGTGGGGGGCATGCCTGGCATTCCATGGTAGTGCATGCAGTGGCGAGCATACCCGTTAATGTGCATGCCGTGCTTGTGGGACGGGACATTCCATGGTAGTGCGCGCAGTGGAGCATGCTTGGTAATGCGTGCTGCATACCCGTAGACATGGCGTGCATGCCGCTCATGCTGGCAATGCGCTTGTGGAGTGTGGCATGCCATTGTAGTGCGTGCGGTGGGGGCATGCCAGTTGATGACATGGAGTACATGCCGGGCATGCAGCTAATGCACTCGTGGAGCGTGGCATGCCATGGTAGTGCGTGCGGTGGCGGCATGCCAGTTGATGTCCGTAGCTGCACCTATGCGTGCACCCGGATGTAGCTCCAAGTCCTTCAAAGGTTTTTTGGAGTGCACTTCTATTAAAAACTCCGCTTGGGGCACGGAAAGCCCTGTGCACACGGGTGCGCGGCTGACGCAGCATGTCAAACGACAAGTACACCTCACACCGTCACAGCCTACACGGTGCTACCACTCTCGCATGGCACCATAGCGCCCAGCCCATGGGTGTATGTTTTTAATTATGTGTATGCACCTGAAGTGGGCAACTCCCATCTCGCTCTCACTTGCTCATACCTCACACGCACACACCCACACAACCCTTGCGCCCCCCACACTCGACGCCGCCGCCGCCCACAAGTGCAAATCAAAACAACAGAGCTATTATCACTGCTGTTACTACCAGTCTGTGGGCGCGGTCAACAGAGCTATTATCACTGCTGTTACTACCAGTCTGTGGGCGCGGTCTACCTCGGCAATGCCCAGTCTCGCATTCACGTGCTCACACCACGCACACACACACACGCCCCGGCCCCGTCCCTCCCCGCCCCCCCCGCCGAGTGCCTGTCATTTGTGACCTAAGTTTTCTTTTTTTGCAAGTTTCCCGCTACTACTAAAGCGTTTGCATGCTCCCAGTCTATGTACTCCGAAGCGTGCACCTTAAGTGGGCAGCCCCCACTGCACACATACCCACACTCACGCACAACTCACCCAGCCGCCCCCCTCCCTCCCCCCCCCCTTCGCAGCGCCTGGCATTTACGACCGCTGTGTGCATGGCAGCGCTGCTGCTGGTGATCGCGCAGCAGGTGCTGGCCTGCCTCGAGCTCTCCTCCATAGCAGTGCTCAACACGCCGCCGCCGGCGCTGCCCTTGCCGTCCACGGACGCCCACTTGCACGTTGCCAACGCGGCGGCGGCGGAGGCAGAGGGGGCGGGCGGCGGCGGGGCGGCGGCGGCGGCGGCGGCGCACCATGGCGTCGGAGTGTTCAGGTGTGTGTGAACCGCAAAGGTTGCTAAGCCCATGTACTGCTGTGGTTTGGTAAGTAACGTTTTTAACGGAGACAAAAGTATTCTGGATTAATAACGGCGGCGGCGGCAGAGGGTGGCGGGGCGGGGGCGGCGGGCGCGGCGGCGCACCATGGCGTCGGAGGCGTGTTTAGGTGTGTGTGTGTGTGTGTTTGTGTTTGTCTGTCTGTCTATCTGTGTCTTGGTGCACGCCTTTTGCGCATTGCTCCGTGAGTGTGTGTGTTTTGTGTGTGTGTTGTGCATGTGTGAGTGCGTGTGTGTGTGTGTGTGTCTGTCTCGGTGTCTTGGCGTTCACCGTTGCGCTTTCCTCTGTGTGTGTGTGTGTGTGTGTGTGTGTTTGTGCGTGTGTTTGTGTGTGTGTCGTGTCTTGGCGTTCGCCTTCACACCGTGCTCTCTCTCTCTCTCCCTCTGTGTGTGTGTGTTTGTGTGTGTGTGTGTTCGTTCAGCGTGCTGGTGACGCTGTCGCCGCTGCTGGTGGCGGAGTGCCTCGGGCTGGCGCGCGTTGTGCTGATCCGCACAGAGGTACGCAAGTATAGTAGTATAACTTATAAGTATACACTTTTATGTGATACCGGTGTCATGATCCTCATAAACTTTGAAGTACCTCTGAAGTACTACTGTAGTAGTACTGTAGATCCAGTACATGCTTCCGCAACAGCGTGTCTGACTATCCTTTTTCTGGTCACCCGCGCACCGTGTGCTAAGGGCTTTCCGCGCCCTAAGCGGAGTTTGATAAAAGTACATGCTGCATATAACGGCAGTACTACAGTGCCTGCGGGCACCCGCTAGCCCTCTTCTTGGTCCGTACACGTGTACATACTTGTCGTGCATTTGATTCGTGTCATGG
>JAULBY010039810.1:0-13696 GCA_032358315.1 Ophiocytium majus
CGGCCAGGCGACCTACGCTGGAACACCCACACCATGCTGCCTCCACCCTAGCTCCCACATCCCCACCTCCCCGTCGCCGCCACCAGTACTAATCTATACCACAAGTTCTGAGTACACATGGGCTGTAGCTGCCAGTCACTTGAAATCACAAGGTTGGTACCATCGGTTGCTTCACGAGGCACCGAGAAAAGTCATATATACCAAGGAGCCCTGGTAGAAGTGTCCACTCCGGGCGACGGCTCCGGTACAAGACGGTGACCATTTTAAACCATCTGCACTGAGCAGCGCTAGCAGAGTGGCTGGGTGTGGTGGTGACGTAGCGCACCAGTAGTCCTACGGAGGTTCCTCGGGTCCACCCAACACATCTGGATGGCCCGGCCCGGGGCCGCCAAGAGTACGCCAGCACTTCAAGTAACTTCGTCCATGCATTGCAATGATCATGACCGGTAGTGACCCGAAGGTTGGATAGGGGGGGGAGGCAGCGACGAGTATTACTTGTAGTAGGGGGAGCACCACGATGGTGGTGCGCGGCGCTGCCAAGCCAAGGCTTGAAGCCGGGCCCGTGTTGCTGGGCACCGTAAGCCAATTGGTAGGCGTACTCGTATAGTATACAGTGTTCCCCATACACCCCGGCACCTGGTCGTGCCATGCCAGGGCCTAACCCCAATTGGGCCCACACCTTGACCCTGCTCACTGACAATTACTAATAAATACTGTAGTAAAATAAAATAAAAAAAACAATATTAATGAATAATTATTGCTCACCCTATCTTGGCAATCCGTTGCTCTAAACGAGGATGGTGGTCAAAGAACATTTTTTCTTGGCTTGCACCGGGCATCACAGGCAGGCTAGACAGCCTCGACAAGGCTTTCGATCGCCGGACCACACTACTAACATCCATTCAGCAGATGTGCAGCGCATGTGCTGTCTTACGCTTTCATTAACCTTGTGACTTCCTGGCATAATATGCAGCTACAGCTCATGTGGACCCACACGTCCCTACACCCAAGTGCTGGCTATGCAGCTCAACCCTAGCTATGCTATCAGCCAGCCTCGCAGGGGCCAACACGTTGCACTTTCAAGGTTCAAAAGGAGCAGGCATGCGAGGGCAGTGCCACACAGTGCCGCACACAATGCACACACGCACTCAGTTGCAACATGTTGAAGGGAAAGAGTCTGATTGCCGTCACCGACTGTCACGCTGTGGCGCGTACTAGTATTCCACACACATGCATATGGTGTGAACGGTCACGGCTCAGGGGCGCCGTGGGCTCACGCCCACCCCACCACATGCTGGTGCCCGTATTCATGTGCCGTCCGAACTGTGCCTCCATCCCAGGGGCAGCCGCGCGCACGCAGCCACTGCAGCGCCTGCAGCTGTCCCCCCATGGCAGCACCAGTACACACAACTTCGGACCAGGTGCAGCCGATGGAGTGCAGCCACTGCATAACATGCAAGTGGCCTCCAGCAGCAGCCGTTCCAAATGCCCACGCATCACATTGGCGCACATTGGCATGCAGCCACCGCAGTATGCGCAGCTGGCCGCAATGTGCAACGGTACGTACTGCCAAATCTGGCTCAGGCAGCCTTCCTGTGCTGTGCAGCCACTGCACCGCCGCCAAGTGGCCTCTTCTTACCGCGCCCATGAACAGCTTGCCATTTTCAGCAAGCGAGCAGCCATTGGCGTGCAGGCATTGCAGCATGCGCACACTACCGTTTACGGAAGCAAGCCAACTGGTGTCCTCGGTGCAACGACAACCGTTGACGATGGCCCACTGCAGGGCGTCCGGGTGGTTGAGGCGGGCCGCGACAAGGCAGACGCTCTCATCCCAGTCGCAGCCATTAGTGCGTGCCCACTGCAGCACAGCCAGATGGCCGCGACCTGCTGCTGCGGCGCACGTTTGCTCATTCCAGGCGCAGCCGTGCTCATACAGGTAGCGCAGCACCTCCAGGTGGCCGTTACCTGCTGCGGCTGCGCACGTGTCCGCGTCCCATGGGAGGCAGTTGGAGTGCGCCCACTGCAGCACTGCCATGTTGCCACCTGCTGCCACGCGGTTGGTAATGTCATCGGCGGGGCAGCCCATGCTAAGCTCCCGCTGCAGCTGGGAGATGGTGCTCACCACACGCAATTTGACAGTTTTGGTGGCATGTGTGTTGCTGTAGAGGCGGCACCATTCGCGGCACACCGTCGCCACTATGGCAAAGTGGCCCGGCCCCACAAAGCGCTGCAGTATGGCTGCCCAGAGGTCGAGACTGACTGCACCAGCCAGCCAGTGGGCAGCTGCTGCTGTGGCTGCACCTGCAGGGGCAATGGTGTGGGGCGGGAGGGTCACGACAAGTGTGCTGTCAGTTTCACAGTAGCAAATTGTCACTTAAATGGCAGTGCACAGGAGTCATTGCGCACACAAAGTTGGAGGCAATCGCTGGACCAGGTCAGCTCGCCTTCGACAGGACTGTCCATGCTGCAGTCACGCCATGCCAGAGTACATGCCATCTGTGGGACGGCAGCGGTCAACAATAGCCAAAAGAGGCGTGCACTTCAACCACTTTATATCAGCAGGATACTGCAGCACTGTATTATCGTGCGTTTTGTCCATATTTCAATTTACACACACAGCCTCATGCAGCGCAGGCGGGGGGGGGGGGGGCAGTTGAGGCTTCGGCTCAGTGCCAAATAAACGCACCAGCAGCTGGTGCGGCAGGCTGCTGCTGCACAAAACCAAAGCTTGGTCCGTTCATACTGTTTTTACTACCAGTAGGGAAAGCTGGTAAGGAATAAACACCACACCATACATGGCTGTGCCATGTTAAGTAAGCCTACACACCGTGTCAGTGACAAAGCAGAGTATCCGTGTACTTGATGTGTGCTCACATTTGCATGGCGCGGGTGCACTGCACCGCATCGGTGTCACACTCCTCGCTGTACTCAACGCAGTGTGAGAGGGCGCCAGTACTGCCCCTGGGAAGGGTATTGCCTCAAGAAAACATACGCAGATCTGTGAGCTATTGCATGCCATCTTTGCCAAGCATAACACAAGGTGAACCAAGCCAGGCGTGCAACCGGTGAGCTGCTCATTGGGAGACCCGCCATTGATGCAGTAGGCCCGGGACCCACTATTAGTATCCTACTACTCCACTCACAGTTCCTGGCCGCGCTGTCTTGTCCTTTTTTACATAAGGGTGACCTGTCTTCGGCCGATGGGTAGCAGTTCCCGACAGGAGCTGCGATGAGCTCGTCACAATAAGCAGCAGGGGCGAAGCAAGCGGTTTCCGGCATGAAGACATTAGGGTGGTTGCGAAGCTCACATTTCTGGCAGGGTCCATCGGCCGGAACAGGCGAGCTAAACTCGTCAAATTTTGACTTGCGCTCGCACAGATGAGTTGAGTTTTGCGACCAAGATGCAGCCCTGGCAAAGAGCCGCAGCGTGAGATGGCGGAATTAAGACCAGCACGCAGCGGCGGTAGCGTGTGCGAGGTGTGCGGCGTGGGAGGTGCCCACCAAACATTTGACCCTCTGCCTCAGTCGCGCTGCCTGAACTGGCACACGCGTTGCCACACCACCAACGCCAGCAGCGACAGCAGCCTGGTGTGGTCATGGTGCTGGCGTGCGCGCGCAACGCCGCAGCAGCACCGCTTGCGGTGATGTTGGCGTGCGCTGATACCCATTGCTTCCAAGGTTGCTGCAAACACCTGATGCTGCCACAGTGCTGCTGCGGCCCACAGCTTCGCATTGCTCAGCTTCCTGCACCTGCACCACCTCCCGAACACAGTTGCAGTGCCGTGCACCGGGACAGTGCTGTCACAGGTGCCCAACCTAGGCCACCTGGTGCGGCTCTGCCGTCGCACTCGCTGACCGCCCTTCTGGCCCAAAAATAGAATCGGGCCAAGAAAAAAGCCAATGTTGGCCCGAAGGTCCAGGCCAGAATATGGCGAAGCCGCGCTTCACCGGAATTTGTGAGCCAATTTGCGCTGCGCAATCACCCTATTATCTTGTAAGCAAACGCTCCAAACCTGGTCAAGAACTGTGAGCGGAGGAGTAGAGGCCATTATCATGCCAAAAACATTAAGGGCAACCATACAACCATACGATGAGCCCAGTGCTGCCCCATGGCTGCGTACAAAAATACCTCCAGGGGCCTACTGTGGATAGCATTTGGTTCGAGTCGGTGGCATGGCGCCTGCCGCTTTCTGACCAGTGTGGCTGCTCAGTGCACCATGAGAAAACCTCTGGCAACGCAGGAAACAGCTGTGCGCCCGTGGTTGGCACACGTGTAGCTCACCTGGCGAAGGGCAAGGCGTGTCGGTTGCTTGGTCGTGCGCTGCAGCCGCCAGGCCAGCTGTGACTGGTCGCCCGTTCTGCTGCTGCTGCTGCTCCTGCTCCTGTTCGTTTGTGTTGTCTTGCATCACATGGTTCGACTGGGTCTGCCCCGTTGCGCTGCTGCCGCCGCTGCCGCTGCTACGGTAACACCGTCGAAGCCAGCAGTACCGCACACGCCTGAAGCAGAAGAGGCACGACATGGCCGCGCGCCAGTTCTTCGTCGTACCTGGCTCGGGTGTCTCAACGTTGACGAGAGACGGCGACTGAGTCTCGACTCTGTTGTGGCGCAGTGCTCAGCAGACTTCGGATCCAGATCCGGCGCTCTGCGCAGCACCAAAACAAACCACACGCACCGTCGACGCGCCTGCCGTCAGTTCGTGCCTCTTCTGCGTCAGGCGTGTGTGGTGCTGCTGGCCTGACTTTGATACTGGCACCGCAGCAGCGGCAGGGGCGGCTGCAGCAGTGCGACAGTGAAGAAAAGGGCAAAGGCAACTTCAGGCAAACCATGCCAGGGAGGAAGCGGGAGGAGCCGGCGGAGGGGCGAGCAGAGACAGCAGGCCTGCCGGCCGCAGCCCACGAGCAAGCGGCCCAAAGACTCCGCCGCCAGGTGAGGCACTGGCGTGCGAACCATCGTGCCCCCAGCTGTGTGTCCCCCCCCCTCCCCCCCCTGGCCATTCTCCCATTCTGTGCTGAACAGCGCCGAGAGACGTACAAGCAAGCAGTAGCAGACAAAACCGAGCTTCAGAGTGTTCAGCTGCAAACATGACATAGGCAGAGGTCCACTCGTCACGGGGGTGCATAGTCCGAAGTTTTCAGGCATCATGCACACCGGCAGCGCCCCACAGCGCCACGGGTTCTTGGAACTTCCTACAATCAACCTTGAATTCATGAATGCGGTGCTAGACGGCTGATTTGGGCGTGAGCGCCACAGTCATACCCCCCCCAAGTCGGGTAAGGGCTGCATGATGGCACAGAACAACAGCGTAGAGGTGGCAGCTAGCGGCGTGTAGGGTAGTGGGCGCTGGTGGCAGGCGCGTGAACTGCCATCAGGCAACTTTCTACATGAACTATGCAGAAACAGTGTGTCGGTCGCATAACTCACGGCGCCGACCGATTGGGGGTGCGCGGCCCGGCCCCATTCCCGTGCAGTAGTACAGCATGGCACAGCAGGCATGCAGAGTGTCATATGGTTCTTGGGCGGCAACACTTGAAGTGGCAGACTTGTGTGCACCAACCATCTGCGGTGCTGCACATGATGGTTCATGAAGAAGAATCCATCCAACCCTATGGTCTGGCAGGCCGCTGTTTAGCTGTCTGCTGCTCTTGGGGCCATCTGATCTGTGGTGTGGGCCATCTGGTCTGTGGTGCGCCATGCCCCTTATGGGCTAGCCACTACAACAGGTGTAGCCGCCGTGCTATTGTGCACAAAGCACCTTTCACATAGGCCTATGCCAGCACCAATCGGGCCCCTTCAGCAGCCACGCAGCCACGCTGAACACCTTGTGAAGGGGCCTGAACCCGCAAATCCCGGTCTGAAGCAGCGGATTCACGCACCTAGCGCCACACATGCGGGTGCGCGCGCGCCCGTTGAAGTTAGCACTTGAAGTACACACATGACAAGACATGGCACTCACCTAGCGCGACACACACGGCATGCCGGACTGCAGCGGCTAGGTAGGTATCACCTGCACTACCGGTACCTACGCCTCTGAGCCGCGCGCCTTCCAACTGCATAGCGCGTGACATCCCGTACCCCCCGGAAGGTTGATCATGAAACGTCCCTCTTGTGGTCATCCAGCATCTGGCCCATCAATGTGTGCGCTACCGTAACATTTGAAGTTCAACTTCATTGAACTTCAAGTTTGGTGTCCGCAACTTGCGGTAACCAAGAAATCTGCACTCCCTGACTTGGCAATATTTCAATTTTGCAATGCATGTTCGACGCTGTGACCCATCACCACCACCACCAGGGCGCCTGCGGCAGCCGCTGATCCCTTGTGCTTCTTGGCACTAGAAGTGGCAGGCATGAGACCTGCAACAGTGTGGTCGTTGGTTGTGCGGCATTGCCATCATAACCCATGCGCACCTAGGTTTGCATGACAAGGGAGGCCCCAACTGACCGCGGCCGCAGTTAGTTGGACCTCCATGCACTGCAAGTTTTCATACTACCTGAGACACGAGACTTTGTGCTGCCGCGACACTGCGGAATATGGATCAGGGGCCAGCTTCGCAGCCTGCATGTGTGCAGAGGCCGGTGGGTCAGCGCTCGCAGGGGACAGCAAGTGGCATGTATTGAAGTACGAGTTGAATCCATTGAAATACCGTAGATATCGGGGCATATACTTCAGTTGTACATGTGCTTCAAAAGTATGACCCCTTCTAGTATAACACACACGCCCCAATAGAAAGCCTCCACTTCCATGTATGAGGGGTGGGTGCCTGGCTGCACGACCGAGGGGGTATATCTATGATAAAGTGTATAGAACAGCGTGATGTTGCGTAAGAAACCGCCGCCAAAGTAACACCCCTGGTGTTGGCGACGGCCCTTGCATGGCGACACGAGGGCGGGGTCTTATACCCCGATATCTGTGGCGGGCAGGCACTTGTACTATGCTCATGTACTTCTGAAGTACACGTACTTCAAGCAATAATGGGCCTGCGGCTAGGGTACTGAGCAGTAATGGGCCATTGTAGCAGTCACTGTGCTGTCTGTGTGTGGCCGCCCTGCCTCAGAGTCTTGAGATCATCGGCAGCCTCGGGGATTCCACTCCACAACACAAGTAGCTTGTCATGGAGTACAGTAGCTCAATGCCTGCTGTAGCCTTTCTTCACTAGCCCCCCCTACACGTAGAACTTCTTTCCGTGATACCTTCAAGTGTGGGCTTGGGTGGTCCATCATCGCCATTACAGGTGTTGCCGCCATCCAGGACGTGTAGCACTGGATGTGTCGAAGTTGCTCTGCTTGTTGTTTACAGCAGCTCAGCGCCTATGACAGCCGTCTATGCCCAGGGCTAAAGCAGCTATGCAAGCAGGCACACACGCCCACACGCCCACACATTTACTTCCAAGCAACGAAAAACCTTCCCGAGTTTATTGGCAGGAATGCAGGCTGCGTGGGGTGGGAGTTTTAGGCAGGCCCAGCTACCTGGGGACCCGCCCCCAACTACTCCAATGGAATCCGCACCAGATAAACTACTAAGGAAAGATTTGCTGAACCAAAAAACACCCTCATGCAACAAGCCTCTTCCTGTCGTGGGTCAGTGAGGAAAGGGCAGCCAGGACCTCGGTCGCCCAACCTACTGACCATGCGCCGCAGCGCCCTCACTGGCTGGTAAAGAAGTGAATAGGATGCTGATGCTGCTGTTTGTGCACTGTCCGCCAGGGCTGAAACTGCTCCACCTTCGGCTCATATCCCCTTCTGACCCCGTGCCACCCCCCACCCCCCCCCTCCTGCCTTCCGCTCCCCAACGTGCAGCCACAGCAGAAGTGGCAGCTGCCACGGCTGGCGCGGTGAGTGTCGACATCTGGGCAGCCATACTGCAGCGCTACGTGGGGCCACTCCACTTTGCCCTGGTGGCGCTGGTGTGCCGCTCGTGGCGCTGCCTCTACAGCAGCATTCACACCAGCAAAACCTAAGAGGGGCATGTGGCGAACACCATCTCCCAGCTGCAGTGGGCGCTCAGCATGGGCTGCCCTGCCAACAACATGGCCAAGTTGGCAGCAGCACTCGGCAAGGTGAAGGTGCTGCAGTGGGCGCATGTCAACTGCCGCCCGTGGGACGAAGACGCTTGCCTGGTTGCAGCCTATGTTGGCCGCCTGGAGGTGCTGCGCTACCTGCGCGAGAACGGCTGCGCCTGGGATGCGTCAACGTGCCGTGCAGCAGCACGTGCTGGCCATCTGGCTGTGCTGCAGTGGGCACGCGCCAGTGGCTGCGACTGGGACGAGAAAGTGTGCATCTTCGCCGCCGAACGCAACCACCTGCAAGTCCTGCAGTGGGCAGTCACCAATGGCTGCCCTTGTATCGATGAAACCAGTCTCGTCGGGGCTGCACGCGGCCATGTGGGTGTGCTGCAGTGGCTGCATGCCAGTGGCCGCCCGTTCGTGGACAATGCTCGCCTGTTTGTGGCTGCGGTAGCCAGTGGTCACTTGGCGGTGGTTGAGTGGCTGCACGGCATAGGTAGGCTGCCCGAGCCTGGGCAGCAATGGCCGCGGCACGCTGCGGCCAGTTGCATATTCTGCAGTGGCTGCATGCCCATGTGCGCCAATGTGACGCTCAGGCATTTGCGCTGGCTGCTGCGTCAGGCAGCCTGCCCGTTATGCAGTGGCTGCACTCCGTCGGCTGCGAGTGGTCTGTCATTGTGTGTGCTGGCGCTGCCATGGGGGGGAGATTGGAGGCACTACAGTGGCTGCGTGCGCGCGGCTGCCCGTGGGATGCAAGCACAATCCAACTCGCACAGGCGAACGGGCACGAGCATGTGCTGGAGTGGGCCATAGTCAACGGTGCCCCTGAGCCGTGAGTTCATAATCCATGCTGCCCACACAGACCCCCCACACAGACTAGCAACCGTGTAGGGTTTTTTTAGGTTTCATGTGGTTGAGGTTTTGGTTTTTATTAGTGTTCGATTTCATTTTCTTGTCTTAAGTCTGTGTTGGCAGTCTGTGTGGGCAGTTCGGAGTATGTGAGTTCTGAGCCTCGAACAACATGCACTGCTACCCACGAGCTATCAATGACATGTTGCTCCCCCCCCCTTCCACCGCGCCCGTGTGTGTTGCCTCAAGTGGTGTTTGCCTTGGTTGTTCTTGCTGCACATTGTGGACGCTGCAACGCTGCATGCTCATCCACACATGCTCTGAGGTAGCTGCAGCTTAAGGGGATGATGAGATTATTGCAATGCCTGTGTACCAACAAGATTACGGTATACTTTCATCGACTCCGCTTGGGGCGCGGACAACGTTGTGCATACAACTGCGCGCGACGAGAAAGCATGGTCAAGCATGCTGCCCCAGGGCTGTCGCTGTGACCGACAAGATGTGGCGATGGCCAGCACCATGCCCTGTACTGTAGCCTACCATGTTGCTGTAAACAGCAATACTACAGGGTAGTGGACTCGCCAGCAGAGATTGAAAAACGTGTCATGCTTTGACTGCAAGGCATCGACAAGATGGCAATGCGTACAGGCGGGTGGTGAGGCTGGGTTCACACTGTGGCATGAGCTCCAGCTGCCAGCGAACCACGAGGTTGGCACCACAGCTGCTGCTTGACAGAGGCACACAATAGGTCATAAAAGTTGCCGCCTGCGCGACTGCTCCGGGACACACAAGTCCGTGGCACATCTTTGATGTGTGGCATATGGCGGCACAGCTGCGGTGCACACGTGGTGTGTACATGAATCTAGCAACTGCACTGCACCAAGAAAGGTTTTGGATACGCACATGTGCCAGCTGGTGCAATGGCCGCTCCAGATGCTGTTCTACGCGCGGCACACCGGCGGGTGCTGGTGGCATGCTGGTGCTGCAGACCGACTGGCCACGCGCGCTGCCACCGTAGATCTGTCTAGCAGGAGCGTGCAGCGATGCTGCGGCATGTGCAGAGGTTGCGGGCGCTCGGCGCGAGCCGAACCGCCAGCGCCGCAGCACCGCGGAGCCATGTACCACCTGCCACGCCTGGTGCTCCCCTTTACAACTGACCGGCTGTTGCAGTCACATGGCGGACGCAGCAGCACACCAACCACGCATACGGAAGTGGGGACGCGGATTGTCGCCATCGGGTGTGCTGCCGGGAGAGACCTGGTGCCACGGCCGCAGCCGCTGCCCCGCCAGTGACAGCGCCAGCAGCGGGAGGGGCTCCAACAATTACTGGCAGCCGCACAGCTGTGCGCGAGTGTCAGTGGGACAGGGAGCGCCAGGGTCGCCTGCGCTGTCACCGGTGCTGCACAGAAGCCACCATCATATGCGGCTGGCCGGCGTCGCAGCACAGAGCATTGGTTGACCTGCGGTGCGCAGCTTGCATGCGACCTTTGTGTTGCAGTCAGTGACGCAGCGCCGCCGCCCGGTGACAGTCGCCGCAGCCGTCGCTGGCGGGTACCTGCACGGCGCTTGCACGGGCATGCTGAGGCAGCAGGCCATTGCACACAGCGTGCTGCCGCCTCACCGGACCTCACGTTGCGGGCCAGCCGTTGCTGCGCACGGGCCGCCGGAGCCACCAGCGCTACGGTTGGCACCATATCAGCAGCATTGCACAGCTGGGTCGAGCCAAGCCCATGCTGTTCATGCGGTGCCCGGGCACTGAAATGCTGGGACCGCCATGTCAAAACAGCGCGCCAGCTTGCTGACCGACCGGTGGACACTTCGCCTCTCTGCAGCCACCGCCGGCCGCCGCACCAGTGACTCGCACCGCGTGCCAACGTGCCGCGCATCGGCAGGCCCAGCGCTGGCAGCCCCTTCGCTCCCGCCCTTGGAACCGCCGCCGCCGCCCTGCCCGTCAGCTGAGCACCCCCCCCAGCCCCGCCCTCGGCCCACCCGCCGCCGCCGACGGCGCCGCTGCGCCGGAAGCGGCGCGCGATATGGTAGAGTGCACTCGTCGCGCGCGTTCGTCAGTCGTGCTTCTTCTTGGCGCCTACCAGCTCCGCAGCAGCGGCCGGCGGCAGCCGCCACAACCACGCCACGCATGCGCAATACGCCAGCGCCAGCGCCGCACAGCTGACCAGCGCGTTGAGTACTGGGTGCAGGTCCGGCAGGCGCGGCGGCGGCGGCACGACCGCGCTCGCCGCGTGCAGCACAAGCGCGGTGGCCAGGCCGACACCTGCCAGTGCTGCAGTGGCTCGGCCACGTAGGAAGGCGGGCGCGCCGGAGTGGGCACCTGGCGGTGCTGCAGTGGCTTGGTCACTTGGCGGTGCCGCAGTGGCTTGGTCACTTGGCGGTGCTGCAGTGACTTGGTCACTTGGCGGTGCCACAGCGGCATGGGCACTTGGCGGTGCTGCAGTGGCACCGGCACCTGAAGATGCTGCAGTGGCTGCGCCCTGACCGGCAGGGGGTGGGAAAGTGGCGGCAGCGCCATGGAGATAGAGCAGCCAGGACGCGGCTGCGTAGGCCGCTGTGCAGACGGCGTAGGGCAGCGCCAGGCCCTCCCGCTTCAAAAGCGGGAACATGCTGAAGGCGCCCAGCACCTGCGCGTGTCGCAACAGGCGTAAGCCGCAGCGTGCGTGTGACATACAAGTTCCTGGCCCTCGCATGGTCAGTCACAAGAACTCTGTGCATACCACAGCCACCGTGGCCTCTGAAAGTGGCGCCCACAAAGCACTCGCAAACCTGGGCACGTCGAGCAAGCTTTACCCGCCAGGTAGACCGGCTGGCGGTCGCTCGGAGCTTGCTGGTAATTCTTGTTGTCAACGATGCACAGTTCCAAGTGTCCACATAGGCCCAGCATGGCCATTCTGCTGCTTGATGCCGCACATGCATGACCTCAACACCCACCAGCGCAAGTCGATGAAACTACGTTGCATGCGCCACAGTCGCTGCTTCAGTGCGCACGGCCTGAGGTGTAGGGTTGCACACTGGGATAAGCTGCAAAGTGGCAGCTCAAGTCGCCGACATTGACTTTGCCAAAATAATGATTTTGGCAACCTCCGTTTGTTTTTCATAACTACTCCACAACGGAAGTCAACGCAAACCTGAACCTACTGCACCAACTTCAATAACGTTTTTGTGCTCAGCAGAGGAGGGCCGCAACAAACCTCAACACATCGCAGGCTGCTGTAGGTCTGCAGCGGGTATGATGAAATTGCCGTTAATCACAGCGTGCAGAAATTTCGAATTTGGCAACCTTGAGCCAAGTGCATACCTGTATGGACGTGACCAGCAGAGGCGCCTCCGCCCAAAGGAGCGCAAGCGGCGCCAGCGGCAGCAGGATGCCCTTCTCGTGCACCTGCATGAAGTGCAGACAAGCAGCGAAAGCACCCACAGTGCTCACAGTTGGTGACACCTTAGCTTGTGCTGCTGCCACTGCCGCGGCTACCACAACAGCTGCTACTGCTACTGCTGGCTGCCTTCATGTGTGTGTAACGGGTCTATCGGCAGTGGGCACACCGCTGTGTGCCGGCACCGTCACTGTTGCTGAGCCACTGTCATTCCAGGCTGTGCCACTTGGGGTGTCAAAACACTGGTCTATGCTGTCAGTGTCTAAGCGACCCCCATCACCGCAAGGGGGGGCGGCATTGTAACCACCATCACAACCGCCACTGCTGCCAAGTGGTGCTATCGTCACGCCGGGTAAGGCGCCGCCGACATGTCAACGGCGACAAAAATATGGTAGCACCGGGGGCCGTATACACGAAGGGGCCTTCCACAGCCCCGTATACAGATCCTACTTAAGGAGTACCGGTACTACATGAAGTATACCTCGACGCATGTATTACTAAGTATTACTATGTGGAACCCCGGCGATGCAGACACCAGCCCTTAAAACTACAGCTTTACATTTGAACACAAGCGGCCCCATACAGCGTGGTTTACGGTACTCTCGCCGTATGCCGGTGCCTGTGCTGTTGACCAGGCAATTTGCGTTTAACAAGGCACGGTAGTGCATGTGCAAAATGTCACGCAGAAATTTTGAAATACCCTACAAATGCATCCACAAATGCCCACCGAATGCATGTGGCCATCTTTAGCTGCATTGTGTGCCAATTTTAGGAGAGCATTAGAAAATTGGGCATAAAACGCATTCGACAAAGGTCCTCCTAATGCATTGGCTCCCAAATGCATCATGCCACGGTGCAAGTGGTGGTCTGCTCAGCAGTGCACGCACCTGGAAAGCGGCGAGAAAGAAGGCGAGGCCGCTAGCGGTCATGGCCAGAAGCAGGCGCCGCAAGGACCGCTCGCGCCCGCAACGCATCAGCTCCATGCCCACGGGCACCAGCATACTGCGTCGCAGTCGCAGCAAGGGATACTATTAGACAATGGAGACGGATATGCCATATGCTTGGGCGGCTTGAAATGACCATGACAATAGGACTGCAAGCTGTCAAGGCGGAGGGTGGCGAGGAAGCGGGCGCTATCAAATGATCCACCCATACCCATGAAAAATGGAGGTACGGGTGCGCTGTTGTGCAGTGTTTACATGCACACTAATTGTTTGAGGTACTTGCCAACCGGAGGGTGCGTTTGAATCAGCCTTGGTAGAGCCCGTGGGCGGTTGCAACAGCCAAAATGGTTTTGACAATGTATCACAACAACAAGTACTTTCATCAAACTCCGCCTGGGGCGAGCAGAGCCCGTGTGCACATGGTGCGCGACTGGAAAAAGCATGCGAAAGAAACCAAAAAGGTGACTGAGCCCAGGTACTCCCGTGGCTGGGGCAGAAAGCCAGGCCGAAGCCTGT
>JAULBY010039821.1:0-13695 GCA_032358315.1 Ophiocytium majus
TCCACGGACGTAACTCCAAAAGGGTTGTATAGCAATCAAGGGCACCGGAAGGCCCCAAGATAGCGTCCTTGAGTGGGCCGAAGTAGAAGAGAAGCTCGTGCGAGCAACTATGTACTTGGCTGCGCAACTTCAACTCGAATGCGTGAACTTCAACTCTGTACTTCAACAGTTCCACTCGTGGATTCAACCGGGGGGGGGGCCGTCGCACCTCTGCCCACCACACGGGACGCCTGCTGGAGTGTTGGCCACCATGTGCGCCGCCATAGCGGATGCCGCCGACACGCTCTTCAACCTGAACGACGGAAAGCGCGAGCTGGTGGACGGAGCGGATGCTGCGACGGCACTGGTGGCCAAGGCTTTGGCAGGGCGCGATCCCACTGCCATCACCCGCATCTGCCTGTCCAACAAGTCTTACGATGAGGCAGCGGCAGCAGTCATAGGGGAGGTCAGTGGCTCACAGGGACGCTGCTGCTGCTTGTGCCGCTGTCGTGTGGCTGTGGTTGTGCGCCGAGAGGCAGCGGGTTGGATGCACTTGATGGCACTCTCACGCTCCTGCTGCTGCATGTCGGCGCGGCAAATGCATGCCTTTCTCCGTTGTTCCGAGGGCACTGCCAACGGGTGTTGGCTCTGCTGGTGTCAGCACTGGTGCTTGGCGCGATGACTCTCAAGAGTTAGCCTGGCCGTGCTCTGCACAGCCCCTCGGTCCGAGTAACATCAGCAGCATTGTGACATGGGGTTCGACGCGCAACCGCAGGGCGGCAAAGACATCACTCCAGATGCCATGCCTGTGTGTGCAGCTGCGGCTCAGCACAGCCCATGTCAACTTCCTGGAGCGCCCCCCCAAGCCCAAGCACTCCGCACCTCGCACAGCCGCACCACATGCACCCGCGCAGCCTTGGCAGCAGCAGCCGCCACCGCCGCACTGCCGGCACCCCACGCCACCGCCGCACTGCCGGCACCCCACGCCACCGCACAGTCAGCCCCTTAACCACGATGTGTACTGGCGCCAGGCGGCGTGACCCATCGCCATGTGCGGCGGCAGCGGCGGCGGCAGCTTTTCGGGCGGGCACATCCAGCGCACGGCACCGGTCACCTTCACGCTGCCCACCCCCCCTCAGCCCGGAGCTGCCCAAACCTGCCCAGCGCTGCTCTCCCCCACACACCCCACACCCCCGCCGATGGCACGCTGGCTGCCCCTGCCTCTGCTTTGCTGAGCAGGATTTGGCGTGCATGACGTCTGTGACGGGCGCTGACATCAGCTACGTCATTGCCTGCCCTCTGCTGTGCTGAGCAGGCTTTGGCGCGAACCAATCGGTGAACCTAATGGCATCATCCGCAGTAGCACAAGCAAATTTTTTTTATGCCTTCGCCAAAACTTGGTGTCTCTTGAAGTCCGTATTGATGTCATGAACCAATTGGTTCGCAAAGCGGAACTAAATCGAAAGCTATGCCATCTGCGACCGACGCTGACATCACCGACGTCATCTCCTGCCCCTGCTGTGCTGAGCAGGCCCTGGCGCGCATGACGTCTGTGACGGACGCTGACATTAGCGACGTCATTGCGGGGCGGCCGGAGGACATGGCGCTGCGGGTGCTGGCGGCGCTGTGTGGCGGGCTGGAGGGGCGCGCGCTCGCGGCGATAGACGTCAGCGACAACGCCATGGGGGAGAAGGGGGTCAACGCCTGCAGGTGACCAGTAGCTCTTTCTCACCTTGGTACTAGAAGTATTAGCTGTCAATGCGTTGCCATTGTAATTTCAATTTAAAAGTCTGCAAGTCATGCTGGGCCGTGGGCCTGGAGGGGTGATAGATGTGAGCGACAACGCCATGGGGGAGAAAGGGGTCAACGCCTGCAGGTGAGCATTGGTTGTTTCGTACTCTCAATGTGTTGCCATCGCAAGTGAAGTTTTCAAGCCGTGCTGCGCTGGGGGCTGAGGGGCGATAGACGGGACGGACAACGCCATGGGGGATTAGGGGGCCAACGCCTGCAGGTGAGCATCAGTTCATTCTTACTTGCTAGCGTCCAATGTGTTGTCATTTTGAGTGAAGGTTGCATTCTGTGCTGCGCGGAGGGCTGGAGGAGGGCGCGCACATGTGGCGACAGAGGTTGAGCAAAAATGCCGTGAGGAAGAAGGGTCAACGCCTGCAGGTGACCATTATTTGTTACTTATCAGCCTCCAATGTGTTTCCATGTGAAGGGGTACTCGCGCACATGTTGTATGTATGCACGGCGATTCACATACCGTACTCACATGTGGTATAGTATACTTCAGAAGGGTTTGGAGTATATATATATATGGTAATTCAGAAGTATTGTTGCAGTACTTGGTGAAGTTGGAAAGCTGCGCTGTGCAGGGGGGCTGGAGGGTCGCATGCTCGCGGCGAAACACGTGAGCAACGACACCGTGAGGGAGAAAGTGGTCAACGCCTGCAGGTGACCCTGAAGGATGTCAGCTGCCGTTTTTACACCTGAAAGGTCGCGCACTTTGGGAACAGAGTATGCTTGCGCATGTGCTGCATATAGTGAGTGTACTTTTGGAAGTGTTCATACTTAATACCAGGTATAGATGTGTACAGGACCTTCACTTCAGGTACATACTTTCTGAAATATATGTGTGCATACTGTATATATCATGAAAGTATACCACACAAGCTGTGCGGGGCGCTTGCGATGGCAGATGTTCGTCACAGCGCCATGGGGCAGAGCCGAGTTGACACCTGCAGGGGACCTACCAAGGGATACCCAAATCGGGGGGGGGGGGGGGGGGGGGGGCATTTACTATCAGCAGACAGTTGAGCGCAAGGGGGCGCTTCTGTACCATTACAGGCAGAGCTTTTAGGTGGTACAACGGCACGCACTTAGAATAATACCATGGCGTGCACATGCTACACATGTTTCACTTGTGTGAGGTGACTGAAGCGGTTGTGGTATGGGGCGTGCAGCGTGTGGGCGGTGTTCTGGCAACACGCACAGGCAGTCAACACGCCCGCGGATGACTTAAGCATGTCAGCTGTCAAAGGTCGCCATGCGCACACTCTGAAAAGGTAGCTATGCATTCAAGTGCAGAAAGCATGCGCGCAGACATGTTCCAACGCATGTGCAAACCTTCAGCAGAAGTACATGCGCACGTGTATGTTGCATGTTGTACATACTACAGAGGTAGTGTGTACATGTTTATTGCATACTTTCTGAAGTCGTACATGGTTGTGCGCTACGCGTGGGACTGGAGGCGCACGTGCTCACGGCAACAGGCGGCAGCGACAGCGCCATGGCACGAGGCGGCAGTGAACGCCTGTAGCCGACCTGCAGCCCTGCACAGCGGTGTTTGTACCGCTGTTTGCGCACCACCAGAGGGGCTTTTGCTTGAGCTGTGCAAGCGTTTGAAGGGCACGCATGCTGGCAGCACACGTGAGCTGGCCATACGAACACAGCCGAGCGCATGAGATGCGCTTTGAGAAAAAGAAGCCGCCCACATCCTACACCTGTGGTACAGAGGCCGTGTGTGTGTGGCATAGGGTGTATTCAGACAGTCACTCTGGACCTTTTCCACCGGCTTGTTGCGAAGCAGTCCCCCTGGCGGAAGCTTTGGGACGTTAAACTTAAAGCTGGGGGACAGGTTACGTTTGCAAGCCACTCAAACCACTACCTGTATACTTGTGTATGGGACGTACACTGTCATTTACTATAGCTGGCAATGCAGGCATTTTGGACACAATCTTCTTTGAGAGGCACCAATGACATGCACAAGTGGTCCAGAAGGTGGCAGGTGATGGCTGTGGAGGCATGTACTGCACACGCACACACACACACACGGTTTTGTGCGTGCAGAGACTGTGCATGTTGTCTCATGCTGGAGCACATGGGCTGCGCTTGCTCACAGTGATCGTGGTCAGCAAAGACAGCACTGCTCATGCTCTCATGCACCATCATTATAGCCTGGCCGAGCTTGTGCTAGCATACTGTTGCATGCCTTTGAGGCACATGCATCAGTGCACCGGCTGCAACGCCTGCCATGGCATTGAAGCCCTGGTCAATCTAGCACTGCGCGGCGGAGTTCAACCCTGCGCAGCACGCACGGCTAACACATGGCACCCACAACCATGTCGTAAATGTAGCCTGGTGCCGCCAAATTTGTGTCACAGCTTGCCCAGCAACATTGCAAATGCTGCATTGCTTGTCTGGCGTCTACTCGCAACAAGCCGGTACCCCCGTGCGGCGTGCACCATGATGCGTGGTGGCCACACCACGCCCTGGCATGGCTCGTGCATCACCAAAGGGCCGTGCGAGCCTGGGCAATGCAAGCTGGGTCAGGCACTGCAGAGACCTTCCCAGCTCCTATTTGGACGCTCACCACGCGCCAACACTAATGCCCAGAGCTATAGCTCAATGAGCAGTCTCACAGGCAGCCTCGTCCCCCCCTTCATTTTTTGCCCCAGCGGCTTGTCAACCAAACTCCCCTGCATCGCCCCCCCACCCCCCAACTCCCCCCCTCCCCGCTGCTGCAAAACTGCAGAGCTGCTCTGGAGGGGCAGCGGGAGTCCCTGGCGGCGCTGCGCATGTGCAACGACGGGCTATCGGCCAGCGCCATGGGCGCAGTGAGGGAGCTGTTGGTGGCGGCGCCGGCACAGCCCACGCGGCTGACCACAGTCCACTTCTACAACAACATGAGCGGCGACGGCGGCGCGCAGGTGGGGAGTATGGCTCTGCGGCGGTGATGCTGGCGGTGGCGGTGGTGATGGTGCTGTTGCTGCTGGGCTGGGCACTGCTGCTGCTGAGCACTGCTGCTAATGAGCACCAATGCTGCTGAGCACTGAGCACAACAGTGTTGCTGAGCAGCGCTGCTGCCACTGCTGGTTGTGGCGGTTGGGATTTGGTGTGCGGGTGGTGGTGGTGGTGCCGCTGCTGCTGTGCTGCTGAGCACTTTTGCTGCTGAGCACCGCTACTGCCGCTGCTGGGTGTTACGCCACAGCGAACACACGTGCTGCCACTGCCGCCGCTCCTGCTCAACGCCACCGCCGCCCTTGTCCCTTCCCAGAGCACCGTGCGTCAAAGCCACGCCGCACGGTTACCACTCACCACACCACCTGCAACCACCATCACCACCACCACCACTCCTGCCACGTGCGCCTTTCCCACTTCCCCTACTGCCCCCCCCCCACCCCCGCCCCACCCCCTGCACACCCTTGCACTCACCACTGCGCCCCGGAACGTTCTCCGCCGCCCATGCCTGTTCCTCAGGAACTGGCGCAGATCCTTCCGCACTGCCCGGACCTGCGGGATCTGCGCTTTTCGGGAACACGCGCGGGGCGGCCGGGATCTGTGGCGGTTGCGAAAGCGCTGGCGGCAGCACCTGCAACTGCCAGGGGGGGTCTTACGAGCCTTGACCTGGCGGACAACACCTTTGGGGAGGAGGGGGCGGTGGCGCTGGCGGCGGCGCTGCGCAAGCAGGTGGGTGCCCTCGTTATTCGTTGTTGGGGCTTCGACAGCGTTTTTTGCAATGGAACTCCCCGCTGGTCGTGTCTCGCTCACACGTGGGGGTGCTCATTCGGGTGTGGGGTGTTGTACTTGCAGTACCACAGTTCGATACTTTCAAGTATCTATGTCATATATAAATGTATATATATATATATGTTGTAGTGCACATGTATACACATGTATGCACAGGTAACCCCGGTGTTGCGGCAACACCCCCCCCTCGTCCACTCCTGGGGAGGTCACTGCTTACCATGCCACGCGCACATTATCTCTCCCTTTCCCCAGGCGGCCCGGACGTACCTGTCACTGCTCAACAGCACCACTGCTTACTATGACGCGCGCACATAATCCCCCTTTCCCCAGGCGGGCCTTGCAAACCTGTCGCTGCGCAACACCACCACTGCTTACTGCTCACCGCGCACATAATTTGCCCTTCCCACACTGCTGCTCACTATGCCACGTGCACATGGTTTGCCTTTCCAGACGCTACTTCTTACTACTCCACACGCACATGATTTGCCTTTCCCCAGGCGGGCCTCACATACCTGTCGCTGCGCGACGGCTCGCTGGAGGACGAGGGTGTGAACACCATCGCCAAGGCCCTCAAGGGCGCCACCAAGCTGCGCACGCTTGACCTGAGCGCCAACGAGGCCACGGCCGCGTGCGCACGTGCGGTCGCGCGCGCGCTGGCGCCGCTGACCCTGCTCGAGCGCTTTGACTTCGAGGTGGGTGCTGGTGCGCCTCTGCAGTACCTGCGTTGTGTACTTCCATGTAGGTGGTTGCAACCGTAGCTTGCCGCCCACACTTCTCTGGCTGCAATCAGCTGCCCTAATTGCTAGGGTGCAAATAAACTGCCTCTGCGGTGCATTAGGCGCGCTGGCGCCTGCGCGAGCGCTTTGCCTGCGCGAGCGCTTTGACTTTGAGGTGGGCGCTGATTTCGATTTCCCTCCAAGTTCTTCTTTCATATAATGTCAGTCACCGTGGTGGTCGTCTAGCTGGTTGCAAAGGAGCTTGCCTGCCACTTGGTCTGGGCTGACAGGTGTCATAAACGCTAGCAAATGAACTGCTTCAGAAGTACTTCTGATACTCTGCACGTGTGGGCGCGCGTGCGCCGGCGCCGCTGACCCTGGTAGAGCGCTTTGACTCTGAGGTGATTGCTGGTGCGCCTCTGTAGTACTTGGGCATCAGTCGCGGTGGTAGTTGTGTAGGCGGTTGCAACCGTAGCTTGCGGATCACACTTTTCTGGCTGCAGTCAGCTGTCGTACATGCTATTACTACTAGTAGTATACTAGCATCTCTGAGTTGATTCAGGCTCCCTGGCGCCGTTGACCTGCTCGAGCGCTTCGACTTCGAGGTGGGCGCGGATCTCGATTTTTCATCGAAACTCTCAAGTACATTGGTTTGCTGGGTCAGTCGCTACATTTGTGGCTCTTTAGGCGCGGTGGGGCGCGCGCTGGCGCCGCTGACCCTGCTTTGACTTTGAGGTGGGTGCTGGTGCGCCTCTGCAGTACTTCTGCGTCAGTCGCTGTGGTATTTGTAATACACTACACGTGTCATAAATGCTAGCAACTGAACCACTACTTGAAGTGCTTCAGAAGTGTATCTGAGACTCTTGAGGCGCAGAGACTCTTGAAGCCCGCTCCCTCTGCTGGAGCGCTTTCACTTGGAGGTGACCACTGGTGTGTGTGTCATTGCTAGCAGCGGCTCGACAGTGGGCGCAATGCCAGGGTGGACAGTAGTTCTAATGAGCCAAAGGCATGCGTGTGGTGGCGTTGGGTGACTTTGGGAGACCCTCAAAGAGTGCACAAAATCATATCGGCGCGCACCCTGCTCTAGCGTTGTCACTTTTGAGGTAGGCGCCAGCTACCGTCTAATGCCTAAAATAGATGCTAGGGTAGGTCAGCACTTAACAGACTGCGCCCATGCGGCTGGTGACGTATTTTGTCAAGGTACCCACAATGTGCTCTCACGCTGCTGCTGCTGCTACTGCTGCCGCTGCCACCTCTGCTGCTGCCGCTGCCACCGCCGCTGCCGCTTCTGCTGCCCCGTCTGCTGCCAATGCAACCGCCACTGCCGCTGCCTCCGCCTTCGCCTGCTGCTGCCGCTGTCGCCGCCGCCACCACTGCCACTGCTGCTGCCGCCACCGCCGCCCTCGCCTGTGGCTGCCGCTGCCGCCGCCACGGCCGCCGCCGCTGCTACCTCGACCACCGCTGCTGCTGAGCAGGAAAATGACGAGCTAGGGTCCAAGGGTGCAGTGCGGCTGGCGACAGCGTTCCCGGGTCTGAAGAGCCTGCAGCGGCTGCAGCTATGTCAGTGCGGCATTGGCGCACGCGGCGCCGTTGCCATCGCCAAGGCGCTGGAGGGCACAGCATCTCTGACCACCCTTGAATTAGTGAGTGCTTGTTTTTTGCAGCAGCACAGCACAGTCACAGTGGCGCATGCAGTTGTTGCCTGCGCAGCGGCCGTTATGCTGCTCTCAACTCTCACTGCTTGTGTACCACTAATGTAGTACACTTGTACTTGTACTGGGACTTGGAGTATGAAACTGCGCTTGGTACATGATCAGGTACACATGCGCACAGCCAATTCCAGCACCCACCAAAAGCCAGTACACACATAGACCACCCTCCTGGTCATGCAATTTCCAGTGGACACACACACCTTCCCGCACCCCAAGCAGACTCGACTACAACACACAGCCGCTGCTGCACACCCCCTTGACAACCCTGGGCTTGACAGTGGCGGCCCCGCCCGCTGCCGCCTCCGCCGCTCCCGCCCACGTCCGGTGTTTTGCAGAATGGCAATGGCATCAGTGAGGAGGGCATGTTTCAGCTGCGCGCCGTGCTTACTGAGGCGGGGCGCCTGCGTGCGCTCGGCGAAATGGACGACAATGACGCCGACGCCTCAGGTGAGCGTGTGTGCAAGAGCCCATGCCATGCCAGCACGCTCGTGGCGACGGCACTTGCCCGGCAGCGTATACGCACAAACTCACAGCAGCGAGCAACCAAGAGGTAGTACTTCATGACATTATACTTCAAGTAGAAGTACTATGGTACGCCATTGAAGTATTATACTACTGTAGTACTGTACTTGCAAGTACAGTAGACAAATGTGACCGGCTGGCTGCCCCATGCCGGCAGCCACCATACCTGGGCCGTTGCGTGCCCGCAAGCGCAAGCAACCAAGTAGACGTACTCAACCACCACTTTGCTGCAAGCCAATTGCGTCTATGAATGCGGCTGCACCGCCACTTTTGTCCTATCCGCTGCAGTCGGCGTATTCAACGCCTACTTTGCCGCAAGCAAACTGTCTGTATGCATGCGACCACTGCCACGTTTGTGTCTCTCACCCACAGTAGACGTATTCAACCACCTGCCGAAAGCCAATTGTCTACTTCGAAGTATATGCGAATGCGGCTGTACCGCCACTGTTGTGTCTCTCTGCTGCAGTAGACGTAGTTCAGCGCCTACTTTGCTGCAAGCACTTGTCTATATGAATGCGGCCACCGCCACTTTGGTGCCTCCGCAGCAGTAGGTTCCTAGACGTATTCAAACACCACTGTGCCGCAAGCCAATTGTTTACTTCATATATGAAGCAAATACATGTCTACTTCATATATGAAGTACATGAATGCGGCCGTACCGCCACTTTTGTGTCTCTCCGCCACAGGCGATGAGAACGAGGAAGAAGAGTCGGACGAAGACGACGGGGAGGACGGCGGCACCGAGTCAGACGGAGAGGACGGCACCAAGTCAGACAAGGACGCCGCGGTAGACGAACTTGCAGACGCGCTAGGCGGCATCAAAGTGTGACATGGCAGGGTATGCCCATCTGCAGAGCGCGGCGTGCTTGCATCGGGGGCGCGCTGTTGGTGGTGGCGGCAACAAAAAACCAAGTAGCAGAGAGGCGCTTGCCGGCTGCGCCCCTGCCGCAGTGTGCACGCTGACAGCGGAGGCGCATGGGCTGCCGCCCGCGCCAGCCCAGTGCTGCCTGCAGCAGCCGTGCCCACAGCGCCAAAGGGGCCAACGCACTCTCTGTGTGTGCTGCGCGGCGCGTATGGGGAGGGGGGGCGCTGGTGCTGCTTGTCACCTGCCACAGCAGCGTGCCGGCGCCAAGCTCCGCAGCAGCGGCTTTTGCTGCTTTCACACCCACTCCCGGTTGGGCCCTGGTACTGTGAGCACTGTTCTGCTGCGGCCGTACCCCTGTGCCTGCCGTGTCTGTGGCAGGTTTCGGGGGTTGTTGTTGCTGCGTGTGCTGGTTGGGTTGGCGGCGGGCGGCACCGGTGCAGCGCCGTCTGTGGCTCCTGTCGCTGCCGCGCAGTGGGAGTTGCGCCAATTTTGAGGTTTGCACCCCCGGGACATGCGCTGATGGACGTGTCAGATGGTGTGCCCTGCTCGTGCCTTGTTTGCTGTTGCTTGTGACTGGTGCAAACTTGTGCCCGTGTGCAGATGAAGCAGGGTGTAACATGCTTTGACAATGATTTTGTTTTTGTGTGTGTGTGTTTACGAATGCTACTGCAGGTCAAGCCTGCCGGCGGCTCGGGTTTGCCTGCTCGCAGCAGTTATTGTTCGTGGTAGTTCAGAGCACTTTGTGTGTTTGTGTTTTTGTATGCATACACTGCCGGGCATGTGCCATGACCACGAGCATGCCAGCATGCATGACATGGGCTCTTCACCCACAATGAGATTGAGTTGTATACTGTGCAGTGTATGTATACATACTTGGGGCACTTCGGTAAAACATATACACAGAAGTACTTGAAGTAACTTCTGGAAACATGAAAAAAAAAACAGGCTGCATGCTCACGGCTACAGGGTCACTGCGGCCACTACATCAGCACCTGCGGCATCGCAGCTTGGTGGAGCTGTGCTGTTGCGCTGCTCTGCACCCAGTGCCACTGTTTGGAACAGCGCCTATTTTTTTTTGACACCTTGTGTTGTGTACACATGCTCACAAACAAAACTGTGGTAAGAAATTACGGTGGCAATTTCACACACGTTTTTAGGCCAATAGTAAAATTATATAAATGTAGTTGGGCCAAGTTCCTGGTGTTTGTGCAACTGTGGGGCGGTCTTGTGTCCCGCTGCACACACACACCGTATCTCGAAGGCCGTGCAAGCTGCTGCTACGCCGACACCTGTTCTCAGCGGGGCTGGGTGTCGCCGCACGTTAAGCAGGACCATTTCAGTCTCACCAAGCGCCTGGCCTGGTGCCAGCGTGGCGCGCCATGGCGGCGGCATGCACGCGGCTTCGCAAGTGCCATAACACGGTACAGCGCTGGCATGTGGCTGGGGTTGTGCAGGCGTACGCGTACCTTGAGCGCCAGAAAGTTGGCCACACTGACTCACAGCATGACCTCCTGCATCCCCCGGCCAGACACAGCGCGGGTGCGCGCATGCGCAGCTTCGCGCGCGGCCGTGTGTGTGGTGCTAGCAATTGGTACACAAGTCCGTCACCTGGCACATTCAAACACGTGGACGAATGGTGTAATGGCAACATTTTAGCCTTCCAAGCTGAAGCCACGGGTTCGATTCCCGTTTCGTTCAGTCCACCGTTAGTTTTTTGTTTTTGTTTTGGCATGCGTCATCACTGATGGCCTGCCCCCACGTGGTCTGACTGGTGATCAGAGACCGCGGCGGCACGCGGCATGGCGGAGAGAGAGTGGGTGTCCTCCTGTGCTTTTCTTGAACCACCGCTGGGCGATGCCAGCGGCTGGCTCACCGGTGCACCTCCGCTATCCGTCGCTGAGCAGTGCGCAGCAGCACATGCTCACAGTTAGCAGGCCCATGGGCCATGACCTGTCCCAGTGGCCAGCCAGCAGGCATGCCCCAGGAGAGCTGCCACGACAGTCCGGAGGTGGCCACAGCAAACCGTCGGTGTAGGTTCAGGCGAGTGACAGGTGTACACGGTGTTTGACCAGCAGTAATGACAGACACAGCAGCATTGTCACTGAGGCAGTTTGTCACAGTCAGAGCGGAATGCAACAGTACTGCCATGAGGTAGGGAGTCCAGACGGCGGTATCTCCTATGCCATGCCCATACATGTATGGAAACCTAGAGTATATCGCTCCGAGATTGAGTTTTCATATACCTAGAGTTTATCGCTCCTAGATGAGTTTTCATATACTGTAGACCCATGAGTGATGGGGGCCATGGCCCATATGCATGCCCAAACAGTGGTGGGGCAGCAGATGGCACTTGTACAGCCACGACTTGAAAGGATGTACTGTGTCACATCAGGTTCGGTGGCGCGCTCACAAGGTGCAGTAGGGCGCTTCTGCAGCTGGGTAGCCCCACCCAGCTGTGAACTAGTCAGCTGGCCACCAAAGTGGCACCTTGAGAGGTAAGAAATAAATAACCCGCGCCAAGCCATGTTTTCTACTAGTACGTTGCCAGTGGCCCTGGGACATGGGGCTGTAATTCATTAGAGTAGTGCTCTGGCAACATGCCAGACTTCCCTTAGAGTACGCAGTACTGAGCATTGCTGGCTTTTTCGCTACACCTGTCTGATCCCCTTTTCTGGTCATGCGCACCGTGTGCAAAGGGCTTTCCGCGCCCTAAGCGGAGTTTCATAAAAGTACGTTGCCAGTGGCCCATGTATAATCTGCCGGCGTGCCAAGTAAGTTTTACACAGAGGGCAAAAGGCGTCGCCCGCATAGTTTTTTCATCCCAGCCACTGCAGCACCTAGGCCCAGCACCAACTTCAGTTGACACGATGGTCGGACCCGGGAAACCTGCAAAAGCAGAAGCAGCGAAATGCACCAGCCCTGCTGCGCCAGCCAGTGTGCCACGTACAGCTGCACACCGCCTTTGGGGGCAACCACACGGGGAACTGTGTACGGGAGGCGTGCTGAGCGTAGGTGTTTCCTAACTCACACCTCACATCTAAAGGGAGGGTTATGCACCGCGTGTGGCTGCAGACTTGGTCGAGCTGCCACAAAGACAAACTGCCTACACGCGCACTTCAAGTTCAGAGAGTTTGTGCCTCCAGCATGTCATGGTTTGAGCGCTGCCCTAGCAGCTATAGCTGTAGCTACACATGCGGCTGCATCATCGAAGCTAGGGTGAAGACGCCATTGGGGGCGGCTGCCTGCATGCGCCCTCCCCTGTATGTCATGCTGCTGGAGAAAAACAAAATTAAACAACAACACAACACATATGGGCGGACACCATGGCCACAGGTAGGTGACCCCAACCCATACCTTAACGCCAACAAGCCACCATGGTAGACTGCCATGTCTGCATGTTGTACTTGAATCAACTTGAAACTCCGCTTTGGGCGCGGAAAGCCCTGTGCACAAGAGCGCGTGCATGAGTGGCAAACGCATGACCACACATGCTGTCCCCTGTTGCTGTAGCTATAGCTTGGAAGATGGCAACGCGGTGCACCGTGCGCTCTAATGCAAGGTTGGCATGTTGTTCCCACAGCGCTAACTACTACTTCGAAGTATAATGGATTACAACCGCATTTTCAGGGGGACATGCATGGTTATTGTACCTTCTCTGGTTATACATCGCTCCCACCAGCGCATGCCACAGTATCTCCCGCCTACGAGGGACGTGGTGCCTACTAGCCTCACCGCACCTGTCACCATTTCAGAGCTGCTGCCTGCGCCTGCCACCCCTGCCGCTGTAATCCACCCCTCTCGTAACCGCTGTGCGTTGCGCTCTGATTTTGGTCGAGTACACACCTTGTACACAGCTTACGACGGTTTGCACACAGCCCTCACACCAAATGCGCGCGCGGCCGCGCATCACATCTCGGCTTAACAGCCTTCGCGAAGGGTCCCCGAGGCTGTATCCAGGCCTTACGAACGATTCCTCATGCAAACACCTGTAGATCAACTTTGCAGCAGACTGTAGTTGGCACACGTGTACACACATGTATCTCTCCTTGCACGCACAGCCAACCGCGCCTGCCCAGCACCGCCATGGCCATGGCGCCAGCCAGCGTGAACCTCACAGGTACTGATCGGAAAAAGTACCGATAAAATGGCGCCAATCAGTACCAGTACCAGTACTGCCCAGCCGTGTGTCAGTACCGGGTACCGTTATTAGTACCGGTACTGCCCAACCCTGTCGGTACCAGTGTTTTTTTCGGTGGTACTGGTTTTTGGTACCGGTTTTTCGGCGGTACTGACAATAGAGTTTTTATATCGTCACCCGGGTCACGATTTGAAGCCATCGTCACCCCCCTGCATTTTGAACCGATTTTGCACG
>JAULBY010039854.1:0-13689 GCA_032358315.1 Ophiocytium majus
AGCACTTGTGTGCTGTACACAGCCACATCCTTCTAGCATCATGACCGGCCTACGCACAACGCCAATACCATAACACTTACCCGCTGGTCTTCCATAGCAGTGCAATGTTAGCAGCGGTGCGCGCATGCACAGCTGCTGCTGCTGCTACTTGCACCTGGGCTGCTGCTTTCGTGGCGCCGGCACATTGTCGCGTCCGCACAGCCTTGTCCTGCCGCAACGTGCCTGATACATCACTCACCGTCGAAAGCAGCAGCTCATTTCCTTTGAAAACTGCTGTGCAACTCTGCAGTGGTGCGACGTGTGCTTTTGGAGTGGGTAATCAGCACATGGCGTTACAGTGATCCTTACTTGTGCATGGCGTGTTAATGACAGGCTCCTGGGCACTGTTCATCTGCTGTAGGATTGTTTGCGTGTGCTTGACTGTTACGCACCGGTGCACACTGATACCACGCATGCATCCACCGCATGGGGCGCATGTGCCGTTCAAAACACACTGCAAAACGTGAGGCAATGGCAGCGACGGGCACTGCTGGCAGACAGTGAAGTTATGGTAGTGGCACCCCCTTGTGCATGAACAGTCAAGGCGAAACACATGTCGCAGCCCATTGCAGACCATGTATTATGCCATGGGTGTATGCACACATGTGCACGCATCCATCCCCACAGATACAGGCTGCTCAGCATTTGGGCAGCTGCATACTTCGACGTATATTTCAGTCACGTGCCGCAGGCTGCACGGTGTTGCTGGGGACATACTACGTAGTACATGCTTGGCTGGCTACCCCGCTGCAACTTTTAAGCGTGCTGTGCCGGTGGTGCCACGGCAGCCGTGGGGCTGTGTCCAGAACCCGAACTGGTGGTGCACTGTGGTGTGTGTGTGTGTGTTTTGTGCTGCTGCTGGGCACTGCCGCTGCTATGTGCCGCTGCCCTTGGCACGTGCGATAGTGTTTGCTGGCGAGAAATAGGCACGGGTTCTCACTACCATACCGGCCAAGGCCGTTCTGCTCCTCCAAGAACGTTCTGCACAGACACCCACATTTCTGCTGAGCACTTGCACCACTGCCTGCGGCCTGCTGCTTGCTGCAGGCGCCTTGCTGTGTGCCCAGCACAGCGCTGCTGCTGCCTGCGCCCAAAGCTTGGCTGCCGCTGCTGCTGCTTGCATCTTCTCACACTGCATGCTTCTCAGCAGCGCTTGGCCCCTCCCGTGGCGCCTGCAAACCCGCCAGAGCACCCTTATGCCGGATCGCTTTCCACCAACTGAATGGGGCTCCACTTCACATGCCACTGGTGTGTAGGGCAACAGTGTCCTTAGCACAACGGCTGTTGTTGAGCAGCAAGTGCCGAGCCGAGCACCGCTGTGCCGCCCACTGGACGCCCTTGGGAGGGTGTGGCAGCGAGTGCTGTGAGCCGCTGCTGCGCTGCAGTGGCGCCGCCCGCGCTGGCATGGGTGCATGTTGGTGTCACAGCTCCTGACTCAGGAAGGTGTTCACATACATCTCCGCCCTGGCAGCATGGGGGACAACAGTTGAGCCAATGGGGACGGTGGTTTAGTTAGGGGCCTTCTTGATGAAGTTTGCATATTAGTCATGCAAACATGAAGGCATGCAAGTTTGGCTTGTTGAAGTTGGAAATTGAACAAGGGAGATGATGTGCGGAACTCAGTTGCCAAATTGAAGCTTTAGCCCACCTCTGATGCACTCGGGCATTGCAAACACATGCCATCGCAGCAAAAAGTGTAACATGCACTGTGGGCTCTGCAGCTACTAACCGCAGCAAGCTAGACTGGCACGGCTGCAAGTGTCAAACTGAGGGTTTAGCCCATCCCAGCAAGCAAGAACACAGCAAGGACTTCAAGTGCCAACTTCACATTTGAGGTGGGCCAAAACTTCAATTTGGCACTTGAAGTTGTATACATACTTTTGAAGCACTACAGTAGTATTACGTTATAGAGATGAGAGGGCATGTGCGCACCAGCACTTGAAGTGTGGTGCTGCTCTTGCTTGCTGAGATGGGCCAAAATGTGAAGTTGGCACTTGAAGTTTTGGCCCACCTCAGATGCCCTCAGGAACGATGAGCAGCGCCACCACAATGAGAATGAGGGCAATGCTGGGGGCCAGCCACGTGGAGGCACGATCCCGCAGCGCGTCCGCAAAAAATGGGACCAGGTTTCCAATGTTGTACTCCCAGTCACAGGCCGTGAAGCGGCCGCGGTGGTCTCCGCAGTGGTGCACCAGTTCGCACAGGGTAACCTGCGTGCACAGTGCGGCATATGGTCACTGGATGTCAGGCACGTCGTAGCGTCCAGACACACGAGTGAGAGTTGCATTCCGTGCCACAGAGACATCAAAGGTGCACGCGGCTGCGGTGGTCCGCGGTGGTGCACCGGTTTGCACAGGGTGACCTGCACGCACGGTGCGGCGCGTGAATTCAGGCAGTTGATGTCAGGCATGTTTTGAGGGGCTGGGCAGGCGTGTGAGAGTCGAATTACCGTGCCACAGCTGCCATGTGAAGAGACATGGAAGGTTGAAGCGGCACAGTGCTGAGCCGGGTTTGCACAGGGTAAACGGCACGCACGGTGTGGTGTGTGAAACAGCCACTTGCTGTCTGGGCACAATCCCATGTTGCATGGTATGGGCGGCGGTGTAGGCATGTGTGCGAACATTGGCTGCCCATGCCGCGGCTGCGATGTGCAAGAGACAGTACGGATCGAGGCGGCCATGCACTCTATGTACATCCTTAGTAGCAGTACACATTGAAGTATATGTGCTACGCAGTAACTATTGTACTGCACATGAAGTGTACGCATGGATATTCGTGTACTTCAGTGCATGTATGTACCTCAAAGTATCAAACCCCGCTTGGGGCGCGGAAAGCCCTGTGCGCATGGGGTGCTGCTGATGCATGTCAAACAAGAAGCGCTCACACCACAGCTGTACAGTAGTTAAAGTTGGTACTTCAACTCCTCACCTCAAGCAGGTGACATGCCCCCTGCAGCGCCTGCGCGCTCGCCTTGCACGTGATGGTCTGAACCAGCCCCACCTGTTTTGCAGCCACAGCCACCCACAACACAGCCGCAAAAGATAACATGGCCACGGGTGCAGCAGGCGTGAGGGGCAGTGGCGGCAGGCATGCGGTGGGACAACAGGCCACGAAGGCAAGGGAAGGAGCGCATGATGATATTTGGCACCAGATGGGGGGATGACCGGTGGTGCGCTCATACTATGCAAAGGCGTCACTGGATGCATGCATTCACATCAGTTCTCAAGTGCTACAGTGGTGCTACGCAAGCAAATTGGTGGTACTTTAGAAAATACTTGTACTTCAGATGCTGCACATGCGGCTTATTACGTAATGGCACTACTTGAAGAACACTGTATAAATATATTGCTTCTAGAAGCAGTGAATGGCACACGCACTTTCAGCGAGTTAGCAGAAGAGCTTCGGTGCTTGTGGACCTTGTCTCATACATGAAATACCGGTATACATATATACTTGGGAAAAGCATACTACAAGTGTATTTTATAGCAACACGTACACATATGAAAACTCATCTAGGGGCAATAAACTCTAGGTCTCCTCACCCGGTAGGGGCCGTCACCCTGGGCGGACCCGTGCGAAGGGGTGGACAACTAAGCAAAGATAGTGTATTTTACAGCAACATGCATATATACAGCCACGGTGCCTGCAGCCCCCACTTGAACGCACCACATCTTTATGATGGAGTCCGCGCTTCGGTAGGTGCGAGATTGGCTGCTTCTTCTTAGGCACCATCTTTGCTTTGTTCACCCCCCTGCACGGATCCGCCCAGGGTGACGGTCCCTACCGGTGGGGAGACCTAGAGTGTATCGCTCCTAGATGAGTTTTTATATATGCGCACTTGCCTGTGTGTCTATCATCGGTATAAAGTCATGCTCCGGGATGACCGTAACACTCTCGTGGTGCAGCCCCGCACGCCCCAGCGCGCCGGCAGACACCTGCAGTGCTCAGCAGCAATGTGGCAGCAGCAGTGCTCAGCAGCAGCGGTGCCCAGCAGCAGTGCTCAGCAGCTGTGGTGGCAGCAGCAGTGCTCGGCAGTGGTGGCAGCAGTCGCAGCAGCAGTGCTCAGCAGCAGTGATGGCAGCAGCAGTGCTCAGCAGCAGTGATGGCAGCAGCAGTGCTCAGCAGTGGCAGCAGCGGTGGCACGCAGTAGTGCTCAGCAGCAGAAGTATTTTGCAGCAGCAGCAGTGCACAGCAGCGGCAGTGCCTAACGGCAGCAGCAGCAGCAGCAGTGCTTAGCAGCAGCAGCCTCAGCAGTGTTTAGCAGCAGCCGCAGCAGAGCTCAGCAGCAGCAGTGCTCAACAGCACCTGCAGCGCTCAGCAGTAATGGTGGCAGCAGCACTGCCGGGCAGTACAGAAGCAGCAGTACACTGTTGGTGTTACACTGCCATGCCGCCAGCCAGCAGTGCACGATTCAACACTGGCGCGCACCAGGAGCATACTGCACGGGCAAACCCCCGGGTGCTGGACATCCAGAGCCATGTCCAACATTGAGTTTTCATAACGGCATTTAGGGCTGGCGCAGCACTTTGCCCCTCCACCCCGCACGGTATCAACACGTGATACTACTGTTATGTGCGCAAACAATAGGGCAGGAGCAGGCGGCTGCGGCGCTTGCCTGGAACTTTCGGTAGCTCTGCGCGATGCCTGGGGGGCTGAACGTGATGCTGCGAGGGCAGGCAACGCGGCAGGGCACAGGCATGGCAGGCATTGCACAATCAGGTACAGCGCACTCGCGATTGAGTGCGGGGTAGTGTCACCCCCCTAGCACCCCGCACTAAAGCGAGACCCGCACTGAATCAAATACCATATGTCACTGCGTACTGTTTATACAGAATCATGTGGTCTGTGACAGGTCTCTGCACCCCGCACTCGACCGCATACCGCACTAAAGCAAATCGCACTAAGTCGCGAGTGCACTGGAATGCACTTGCTGCACACTCCAGGACAGCTGGTGGTTGGCTGGCGAGGTATACATACCATAGATATTGGGGTATAAGACCCCCCGGTTGTGTCGCCAAGCGCCGGCCGTCGCTAACACCGGGGGGTTCTAATTGGGGGAAAGGGGGGGTCTTACACCACATTTTCCTTTTCTATATACATTTATGTAGAGGTTACCCCGGGTCTTGTTGCCAGATGCCCCTCGGTCACTAAACCGGGGGGTTCTTATACCAGGGGGGGGGTCTTACACCCCGATATCTACGGGAGGCATGAGGGCAGTCGCACACAGGCACATTGTGCTGGGTAACACTGCCTGCCTGCACGCAAGATTGCTGCGTGGTCATCTTCCGCTCGTACAAGGTGCAGTACTGAAGCATGCGCTATACAGCCGGTCATGTGTGCAAGTGATGCATGCCTGTGTGCACCGGTAGTACACGCCTGTACAATCATAGAGCACGTGCAATATTACAAAGTATACTGCACCACGTGGTACCAGTGTATTACTAGTAGCTTACTCAAGTATGGTAAAAACAATCATGCTCACCTTTGATGTGTAGTGATGGGTCACAACGTAGAATTTTGCATTGTACGCCGTATAACGTACTTCAAGAAGTATGTGAATACGCCGTATAACATATGCAGATGAACGTATTTGTTCGGCAAATGCGCCGCATATCGCTTTTTCGGGCATAGAAAAACGCTGTATATTGTATAACGTACCTCTGAAGTATAAAATACGTTATACGCCGTGACCCATCACTATCGATGTGTATACCATACCTGTACTTCGAGGTACTACAAAGAAGTACTTCTGAAGTATATGGTGCTTCAAAATTAATTCAAGTAGTCCAATGCACCGTAACTACAGTACATGCACGGTGCGCGCACGCGAAATATGCAGCCAACGTGCTACTAGAGCAGATACAGTAGCATGCAATACTTCAGAAGTACTTCTTGAAGTACCTGTATTATGCACACACACTTCTTGAAGTATAAACACATACTACCACAAGTAGCTGGTTTTATGTGCTTGGCGTATTCGACGTCGTCACCCAGCACAGGCATTTGGTGGTGAGCACATGCAGCTGTGCGGCACACAGACATGCAGCAGCAGCTGCTGAGCACGTGGGGACCTTGGCCAGGCTTCCCACAATTCTACCGAGCCTTCCCCCCAGACTGTTAGGTGCACGCCCTACCAAAGCAGATTCAGTCACAAGTACACATGCATACATCTGAAGTACTTCAAGTATTTTAGATAGTGTATAGTATTCAAGCATTCATTTTTCAACGCAGTGTGACCCACACATGGTGTTGTGCTGAGCAGACACTCACCTGGGGACCTTGGCCAGACTCCCCACAATTCTGGCAGGCCCTTCCCCCAGACCGTGAAGTGCACATGCTACTAAAGCAGGTCCAGTTACAGTGTACACATGTATGGTACCACATACTTCGTAAGTATAGGTATATTTTGTATGGTGTATCGTATTCAAGCATTTACTTGTCGATGTTGTTGAGCAGTCACTCACCTAGGGATCTTGGCCAGACTCCCCACAATTCTGGCGAGCCCCCCGCCCAGACTGTGGCCGGTGAGGGTCACCTGACGCCCAGAGCGCACCAAGTCCTTCACATACTCCAGCAGCGGCCTGCAACAGTTCACCAACAGTTCAGTCATGGGTCAGTCACAGTTCAGCAACAGTTCAGCGATGCCGCCCAGACCGCACCAAGTCCTTCACATACTCCAGCAGAGGCCTGCGACAGTTCACCAACAGTTCACCAACAGTTTAAGCATGGGGCGGTGATGGGTCACAGCGTATAAACTTTGCATGACACGGTGTGTAACGGAGTATGTAAATACGGTGTATAACATTTTCAAATGAGCGTATTGTGCGGCAGGTACGCTGTATGTCGTTTTTTGCATAGAAGCACGAAAACATGCACCGCACTTAGTAATAAAGTATACATGCCACTGTAGTAGTGGTACGTTATACACCGTGACCCATCACTAGCCATGGGTCAGTCACAGTTCGACGACAGTTCGGTGAGAGTCGCGACAGTCAAGGACAGTGGCGTGACGATGGCCTGGGCCACATTCGACCGCCCCCTCACCACGAGCTCTGGAGAGGCAATCGGTGTTAGACGCAACGTCATGGCGCCGCAAACTGCTGCAGCTGACGGTATTTTTGCGGCAGTTCAGCGACAGTTCAGCGAGAGTGGTGTGCCGTGGCGGCCGCTGCTGCAGCCCCTACGGCACATGCAAACGCCGCCCTGTCCACTGCAACACATGCGGGTGCCGCGCTAGCAGAGGACTTGCCAGTTGTGGCGCAGATGGGAACTCAGTGTACGCGGTGCTGCAAGTGTTCAGGAGCAAGTTGCCTGATAAAGGAAAATGGTGGTGTGCACCATCATCATGTGAAAGAAACCTAAAAGGCTGCCAATTCAGAGTACAACTACCAACAGGGCTTACTTGTGCGGTGCCACCAAAAGCCAGCCGTGCGTGTGTGCATTACATGGTGCGGGTGACAGCACCAGGGTCTAGGGCGGTGCGCGCGACATTTCCGGGCAGTAGCGGTGCACTCCACATATTAGCAGTCTGTGAAGTATTGGTACTTGTATGTGCACATGTACTTAAACATCAATGGTATGTGAGAGCATGCACACACACGTGTACGCACCACGGGCAGTGCACGTGAGTATCAATGCTGGTGCACTCACGCGTGTACACATGCACTTACACATACTGCGCAACGTATACACACATGTGTGCACGCCACGTGTAATACACGCCACTGTCAGCACTAGTGCACTCACAGGTAGTATTGCAGCGCGGTGCTCGACTGCAGCCCAAAGAGCTGCAGGGTCTCGTGCAGCCACTCAATCACAGCGCTGCACACGGCAACAAAGGGGCACAGCAGGGACAACGTCAGGCTTCGGCACCAAACACCCGCCACCACAGAGCACCCAGGCTAGTTAGGCACTGAGTGTTATGGGTACCGGTCGCTGTTGCGGTGCAGGCAAGTGAGTGAGTGGTGGGGCAGGACCTAAAAATGTTTCTCGGCAGGCCGCTCAAAGCTGTGCCATATGGAAACTCCACCTAGGAGCGATAAACTCTAGGTCTCCCCACCGGTGGGGGCCGTCACCCTGGGCGAACCCAGTGCAAGGGTGAGCGAAGCAAAGACGGCGCCTACGAAGGCAGCAAGTCTCGCACCTACCGAAGCGCAGATTCCGTCATAGAGTGTGGCATATGCGGCGGCACCAGTGCAGCAACTGCAGTACTGCAGCGCCAGCGAATGAGTTGCGCACTGGCGTACGCGACAGAGGGTCATGGCGCAGTGATGATGTGGTCTGCGACAGGCCTCTGGACCCGCACCAAACCGCATGCCACACCAGACCAAAGCGCACTGCAGTAAACGAGCACACATGTAACTGTCATGTAACTGTCACCTTGCGGTTAAGTCAGGCCAAATGCGAATGGTGGGAAACACGGTGCTCAGCAGCACATGAACAGTAGTACAGTATTTGTGTAACTACCATATAACTGTCATGTAACTGTCAGCTTGCGGTTGAGTCCCGCCAGATGCGGATGATTGGAAACAGGGTGCTCAGCAGCAGAATGAACACACCAGTGCATTGTACTACAGTAGTATGTGTAACTGCCTACGCAACTGTCATGTAACTGTCACCTTGCGGTTGAGTCCGGCCAGATGCGGATGGTGGGAAACACTGTGCTCAGCAGCATGAACACCACCGGCTCCACCCAAATCTTGATGTCCTCGATGAAGTCACCCTGCGGGCGCGCACATGCGCGCATGGAAGTGGTACAAATCACACTATTGTTAACATGTGCGCACCTGCCGTAATACGAATGACACTATTATTAACATACCAGAGAGTAATTGTACTGGCATACTCAGTGGGCAAGCGGCGGCAGGGGCGGTTCACTCTCTCTTGCAGCGCCATGCAATTGCACCATGTTTTTTTGCAGCGACCAAGGGGAAAAGCAAGCGCGACAAAAACAGCAGTGCCGGCATGGCCAACCATGGCACTACACTAGGAGGCAGCTTGTGTTTAGGAAACATGCTTACTGCCCTCGTGCTGGCATACACCACACAAAAAATGTACACCATTTACCATCTGATCCCTCAGTAAGCATGTACTGGCTGCAGTATGTACACGTACATAAACTGCTGTCGACTCACCAGACGGCCTATATCCGTCCCACGCACCGCAACGATGCTTTCGTTGCCTTCTCGGCTACGAACCTGCTCAGCAGTGCAAGAGCCACACATTTCATGCCAGGAATGGCCGCGGCGAAGCAGAGCTCAGCGCCATAGGCAGCTGTGCCCAGCAGCAGCAGCAGCAGCAGCAGCAGCATCAGCAGCATCTGTCCGCAATGGGGAAGGACTGCACCAGATACATCACATTGCGGCTCAGGTAAGGCCAGAGTGCACATACATGTGTTGCTTGGTGGCTGGGCTCGGTAGCAGCCCAGAGGGTGCTATCTTGGCAATGGGTGATCATGCACTCAGCTCCTGTGCTGTAATCATGTGTGGGAAGTCAGAGTCATACTACATGCACACCTTGCCCAAACCATGTCAGAGCATGTTCATGAATTTCATGGGGTGCCGCCGGGGTCTGGGAAGGGGCGCTACGCTAGCGTGCGGAGAGACACGCTCCGCCTTGAAAAAGCTGATGTGTTGTCATGAAATTCATGAGTGAATTCATGAATTTTCACCTCAACAAACTGCGCGTGCGTGGCTTGCCGGTACTCTGGCGGGGGGACGATGATGCGGAAGGGCGACCGAGCCTCGGGCTTACTCCACCAGCCCACAGGACCATCGCTTTTGGGAGGGGGGAAGAATTTGTCCAGCACCTGAGGACCAGTCCGCAGAACAATCCGTGGACCACGTTTCAGGGAAAGTAATCGGCTGGTGGTGCTGCTGTTGGCAGAAAAATACTCAAAGCTCTCTGGCTGTGATGCGTTCAGGTTATGACAGGGTCACTGAAGTTTGCGCACTTGAAACCTGTACAAACATGACTACTGCTCAGAAGACTGCGCCTTACTTACAAGGCATAGCACAGTCGCCAGGATGAAACTGGCATTGGCCCGTGTTTGAGCACGTGAAACCGGTACAAGTGCGATTATCGCTTCCAAAAGAGCGCACCTCTTGTAGCGGCGTGGCACGGTCGTCGGGGTCAAAGTAGCTGAGCTCTGCCAGTAGTGCATAATCCAGCAGGGACATGCCATTCCACTGCAGCGATCAAGGGAATGGGGGGAGGCGGGGGACGAGGGGGGGGGGGCGGGGGCAGGAGGGGGCGGGTGGGGGGGGGCAGAAGGGGGGGGCAGAAGCAGATATGCAAAGCCCGTCTGCAGTTGTTAAACAACAATGTGTTACCCCCCCACCACCCCCGCAGATGGGAGCGCGGCACACCCCTTTGCAACACACCACACATGTCATTCACTAGGTAGCAACGGCACACTCACCGACACACGCATTGCTGCGAGCGTTCTGGCGACGCCCACCCCCCTTGTTTGTTAGGGAAGGTTACAGTTGCTACTCTTTGAGTGACTCTCGAAGTGTTGTGTTGAAGTTGGTGGTTGATTGTGTGACCCTCCCACAGTGCATTAGCGCACAATGGGGGCCAACGCACCACTGATGACTGTCCACTATAGTCCCTGAGTACCAGGCCGGGTATGTCATGTCAGAAAGGCAAAACAATGGGGAAGGGCAGGTTGCTTCAACACCAACTTCAACTTGTTCCACTTCTTGAAGTTCCATGCACATGCACGCACCAGCAAACCGCAGGTTGCACAGCGCGGGGCTGCGTAACGGCAGAGCCGGTTGTTACTCCAACTTCAACCTCAATAACAACTTAAATTCATGCCACCAAGTTCATGTTTACTCCAGCTTCAACTTTGACATCAACTATGATTCATGGCACCAAGTTCATGGTGACACACATGCACGCACGAACATGTCGCAGGTGGCGTAGCGCGGCAGCTGCGTGACACAAACACGCCGTTTGTCGCTCCAACACCAACTTCAACTTCAACTCATGCCACCAAGTTCTACATGTTGGCGCACATGCACACGCACCAGCATGCCGCAGGTGGCGTAGCGCGGCGGCTGCGTGACGGCGGTGCCATTGGTCCGCAGCACCACCTTGGCGATCAGTGCGTGGTCAACTACCAGCTCCTGCCCCTCCTTCGCATCTATCTGCGGGGGGGGGGGGGCGGCATTGGTGCGCGCGCAGCACAGGCATGGGTAGCACAGGCGTGAGATAGAGGAGCGCGCTCGCAGGAGTGGGCTCACAGACAGAGTTCATGTTCTGACAGACTGGGAATGAGAGAAGCCTGCCTGGTCATACCGTGCGTGCCCGGCACTGGTGCAGTGCAGTGCATTGATCGACTACTCTAGTGACAGGCCGCCCCCCCTGGTCCCCCCGGGGGGGGGGAGGGGGGGAGGGGGGGCTCCAGTTTGCTGCACCGGCGGGAATATTCCTAACTCGGGCGCCCCCAGGTGACAATGCAGACTCATGGGGAGTTTGGAAGTGAAGCACAGCAGGGCCTGGGTGGCGGCGCTACACCAACCAGGCCTGGACTTGCAAGTTGAAGTGTGTCGAAAGGGCAGTGTTAGTGTGACGGCTGAGCTGCTGCGCCTGTACAGCTGCATCTGCGGCCTCTCCCCACCCGCCCTGCTCCCCCCTGGCCTGTGCCTCCAGGCAACAGGTCTGAGCTGCACTTGCACGGTGCGAGTAGTAAGACCAGTAGGGAGAGGTGCGTCAGTTGTAGTGATGGGTCACGGCATATAATGTACATTATACACGTGTACTACTTGAATAACGTAGTAAGTATTTCAGACGTTAAACAAAATACGGCGTATTTCACTCGCATTTCTACACCCAAAAGCGTTATGCGTTGTATTCGTCATATAAATACGTTAGTACTTCATAGTAGTACAATATAGCACACTCTGTATTCACATGCGCCAGACGGCGTATAATGCAGAAGTTATACGTTGTGACCTATCACTAGTCACTTGCTCTGACGGTACATGCTGCATCTGCCAACCCGGTCTTAGCAGCTATTGCCATTTACACAAGTCGGTCCAACGGGGGGGACAGGGGCAGAGGGTGGTCTAATGTGTTTGGCTTGCAGCCACTACTAGTAGTCCAGTACATGCTGCCAGGCATGTGTCATTGCTCCCCGCATGCTGGCACGCGTGGCATTGGCCCGTGCAAGCTCCCAAGTCAAAATAAATAAAACCACTAGTACTACTAGTAGGCCACAAGCTTGCTGGCATGCATGACATGGGCTCTTGCACGCCCACAAAAGCAAATAAACAGAACTACTAGTACTACTAGTACGCCACGAGCGTGCTGGCGTGCATAACATGGGCCTTGGCACGCAAATAAACAAAACTACTGCAGTACTACTTTGCAAGTATTACTGTTGGTAGTACAGTATCAGTGGCGAGTCACTTGCCTTGATGAGGCTGGGGTACCACCCGTGCTGCGCCTGCATGAGGCTGAGCATGTGGCATGCCGCCAGGAAGAGGAACAGCAGCACCAGCAGCGCCAGGCTCAGGCGCACCAGTCCTGTGCACACAGGAGTAGGGTGCACACGAGCGAACGCAAACTGCAACTTCAACTTCAACAGGCACCAGCAGCGCCAGGCTCGAGCGCAGCAGCTCTGCGTCCAAGAGTAAAACACGGAGGCGCAGTGTGGTAGGTATAGTGCATCACATCAATGCAACCGCCAGACCTGAACACCGGTATTGTAGCAGTGTTACATGCCAGTGATGAGACAGCGCACCAACAGCACGCGTCTGCACCGTGGCGCATGAGACTATACGTAGCTCCCCGCCCACACACCACATACCCACTCACTGCCGCCTGCTGCCCCAAGAGACCTATAACTTCAACTTGTACTTGAAGAACAGGCGTATCACCCTTGTACATGAAACTGTGTAATGCTGCCCGCCCACACGGGTGTCACACGCACGCCCCTACCCAACGCTGCCCGCAGCCTCCACCGGAACGTGACCAACAACTTCGACTTGCACTTCAAGTACACCAGCAGAACTGATGCGCTCACTGTGATGGATGACTGCACATTGGCGTTCGCCCATGCGTGTGTCACACACCCCGCGCCCTCCACCGCCGCCTGCAGCCTTCATCAAGACCTCAAGCTGTACTTCAACACAAACATTAAAATCTCGGTGTCTCTGGGCTGATGCACAAACTCCAAGTGCAGCAGGCGCCCTCTCACCATGGTACATGAACTGCGCGTTAGTGTCCGCCCACATGTCCGTCACCCACCCCACGCCGCCACGACTTAAAGTTCAACATGCACTTCAGCTTGAACAGGCGTGCCCTCTTGTGATCACCGTGGTACATGGACTTTGCGTTGCTGTCTGCCCTCAAGTGTGTCACCCATCCCAGCCCACGCCGCCACAACTTCAACTACAACTTCAACTCGTACTTCAAGTTTAACAGGCGCCGTCACACCGTGGTACATGAACTGCGCACTGCTGTCTGCCCACATGTCCGTCACCCACCCCACGCCGCCACAACTTCAAGTGCAACCTCAACATGCACTTCAACGTCAACAGGCGCCCTCTCACCGTGATACATGAACTGCGCGTTGCTGTCCGCCCACATGTCCGTCACCCACCCCACGCGCTTCCCCCCCGCCCCCCCCCCCGCCCCCCC
>JAULBY010039865.1:0-13686 GCA_032358315.1 Ophiocytium majus
ACTGTTCGACTTCATCAACCGCACCCCATGTGCACAGGGCTTTCCGCGCCCCAAGCGGAGTTCAATAAAAGTACACAACATCAAATTGTGCATGCACTGCATGTGCGTGCCTGCTGCTGCGTGCGCCACAGGTGTCGGTGCTGGTCTCCCCCATGTCCCTGGCACAGCTGACCACGCGCTGCCCCGCCAGGGCCGGCGTCACCCTCCACCCGCTGCTGCTGGACTGGTCATCGCTCACCTTTCGCCAGCTGAAAGCGCTCTTGGGCCTCAGCAACTTCAACTCAAACTCGAACTCTGAGCTCAGCAGCACCTGCAACGTGCTGCTGGGGCTGCTGCGCGACTGCCAGCGGGCCGACGTAAGGGGCGACGTGGTGCCCAGTTTTCAGCATTTCAAGGCCGTGTGCCGCCGCAAAGAGGCAGAGCTGGGCGTGCCTGAGTCACAGGCAAGAGCACCAGCACTGCCGCAGCCTGGAACAAGTTTTTAAGTGCTTCTTCGTAGTATTCCCTAGCATTTACTACAGCTGACGATGTGCCTGAGTCACGGGCAAGGGCCTATGAAGGGGTGTGAATAGCACGAATCTGTATTAGCACTGACGTTTGCTTCTGCCGCACTCGTCACTTGTAAGTGCTCCGTACTGAAGGTGCTGTGATGTGGTTGGGAAGAGATGTTAACAAGTCATTCATGGAACCATGAATGAATGTATGAACATGGTGCTTGTCACTGCTGCTGTACACGCGCGACAGCGCCCCTGTTGCTGTAAGTTTTTTGTTCAGTGCGATACGTCTATGCATTGAATTGACAAATGAATGACCTATGAACCAGACATGCTGCGATGTCCCTGCTGTGTGTGCGCAGGAGGGCCCCAAGGCTCTTCTCTAACGGCTGATAGTGAATACAATCATGCATGGAGTCATGAATGAATGAATGTACACCTGCTACGCCACTGCCATGTGTTGCTGCTGCGTGCACGCAGGAGGGCCCCTTGTTGCAACACCTGGCACTTTTGGAAATGGTGCTTCTGCAGGCCAACTGCAATGCACACCTCCAAGATAGCTACCGCTCCGTGCAGCAGCTATTTGAGGTGCGTACAACCGCTTGTACTCTCATGCACTACAGCACCCCTCCCAACATGTGCTGTTTTTGCAAGGAGTTGCCACCGGCTAATGGAGGCTTCACTTGACACGGTGGCAACACCCCAGGGGGCAGCAGACACGGTGACAGCCATGGTAGCGGTCTGCTTGTCTTTCAAGCACTTTTTTCTGCATAACTGAGCAACCGGTGCTGCTCCCTCCATTCCTGCGCTACTGCCGCACTAGCTTATTGGTACATGTAGCGTGGGGGGCTGCGCTGCGCATTGTGAATGCGGACAGCCTCCATGTGTGGTGTGACTGGCATAGTGTGTTTCTTATGAAACTCCATCTAGGAGCGATAAAAAACTCTAGGTCTCCATCCCGGTAGGGGCCATCACCCTGGGCGGAGCCGTGCAAAGGGGTGAACAAAGCAAAGATAGTGCCTAAGAACAAGCAGCAAATCTCGCACCTGCCGAAGCGCGGATTCCATCATAGAGTGTGGTGCGTTCAAGTGTAAGGTGCAGGCACCATGGCAGCATCAATTTAATCTTATCTTATCTGTTAAAAACACAGTTTTTTTTTAAACTGCTTTTATGGTTTCTTTTTTTATTGACGACACTGGTCTCGCATTAGGCAGCACATGCTGCAACCTGGAAAGTATACGTGGCAGACCCTGGCAGGCAGCTGTGTTGACCCTCAGAGCCTGCTTTCAAAGTGGCGAGAACCCTAAGCTTTCCCTACTCCTGACCCCACAGCTGTTGCTGGTGCTGTTGTTACTGGTGCTGCTGTGTGCCTGTGCTGCTGCTGCCCTGTGCCTGCAGAACGGGGCAGTAGTGATAGCAGACCTGACTGACCCATTGCTGGCACCAGACGAGGTCAACCGTATATTTCAGGTAAATGCAGCTTTTGGTAAGGCATACATGCGTACCACATCCTTGGCACCTGCGTGCCGTTGAAGCATGACACCATCAACCCTAGGTAGCCCACTACCTGCGGCTGCCCGTGAGCGGCAATTGCTGAGCAGCCTCTGCTGAGCACGTGCAAATTTGCTCAGCAGACTGCAGCAGCCTGCTGCCTGGCACAGCTGCTGTAACTGCATCTTCGCTTGTTTGGGCCCGCTGCGCTGCCAACTGTGATCACGTGCTCCTCATATTCATCTGTCTCTCTCACCTGTGTCCCGCTGCCATGTCACTGCGTGCTTCTGGTGCTGCCGCTGCTGTCGCTTTGTGGTTACTGTTGCTTGTTGCGCAGGTGCTGCTGGACCAGTTTCGCAGCCAGCCACTCCCGAACAAGCTTGCTGTCTTCGACGAGGTGTGTTTGGCCTGGCGGTGGCACTGCCGTGTGCCACCGCACATGTCTTGCAGACAAATGCACGCGCGCATGGTGTTTGTCTTGCGGCATTCCTGCCACCTATCAACTGCCTTGTGTTGTGTACAACATTGAATCATAGCAGTAACTGGGCATACATTGATCATGATAACATCACCGGAACTTCTTTTTTTTAACATCGGTTCGGTGCCGCAAGGGGTGCCGGTCCGAACTGCCGCATGCTCCTTTTCCATCTAAGATAGTTCACTTGAAGTAGGACGCGTCGATCACACCGTGAACGCAGCTTGCACCCGCCGCCTCCTCTCACCCGCTTACAGCCAGGCTGACCGGCGTGCTGCCAGTGCTGGCACGCGCCACTGTCTGGTGCTTTACCCTATGTCTAATACCAGTAGCAATGGCTCACAGCATGCAATACGTGCTGACTCGTCTATCAGTAAATGTAACAGTATAGAAATTGCAGGGTTACACCAATGCGGCATTTGCAAGTGCACACATTGGCAAGTTTGACGCGTACGTTTACTTGTAGCTGGTCTGCACATGTGTATGCGCGTGTTTGCCACATGCCACCTGAACATGCCTTGTAAACCCTATGCCTAATATCAGCAGCAATGGCTTACAGCATACGACACGAGCTCGCTTGTTTATAAACACTTCTTGGCCTCCTTGGGGGCAACATGAAGTGCCTGTAAAACAGTGTGAAGCGCAGTAAATAATACGAAGTACGTGGGGTTGCACCAATGCGGTATCGCGATGATGTCATACATGACGTGTCATACAGCTTACTTATACCTAGGCACATAAAAGACTGCACACTGTGGCACATCACTTCCCATCTTGTCAGGCGCATAACCACCCCTACATTTCGGCGCGCGTGCTGTCAGCGCACCTAGCCAAGTCATGCACACATATTGTGCAGCCTTACTCACACATGAAAGCCCGGCACTACACCTCGGCACACCACTCCCCACCTCCTCAGGCGCACAACTACCTCAATGCCTCAGCCGGCGCCCTGACAACTCACCTTGTCATGTCACACATACTTGTTATGCGGTCTCACTCATAAATACATCAAACCACCACCCCCCACCTCCTCAGGCCCACAACTACCTCCACGCGTCAGCCGGCGCCCTGGCGGCTCACCTCGTCTCAGCCGCCCGCCACCACAAGCGCCCCTCCTGCCCTGGGGGCGGCCACACAAACCTGCTCGTCTCCACGCAGTCCCCGTCCGCACTGCCGGAAGAGCTGCTGGAGCTGCTGAGCATGGCGGTGGTGCATGCGTGCCAGGGGCAGGACTGGCTGCGCGTGCTTCTGAGGAAGCTGGCGCTGGATGGCAGGCACTTTGCCGAGGTCATGCGGCTCGCGCCGGGGCACGCCCTCGTCTTTGCGGCCAGGTGCGTCAGTGTTACTTTACTGCTGCATTATACATAAATTTGTGTGTGTGTATGTACCGTATGAGGCTAGGTTACTTTGCGGAGGCCATGCACCACGCGCCGGGGCAGGCGCTCGTCTTTGCGGCCAGGTATTATACTTTCACTGCTGGAGTAAGTACAAGAGTAGGTTTAGGGTTAGTAGACGTACCTAACCTTGCGGCCAGGTACGTCAGTGGGGCTGGGCGCTGCACTGCAGAGTGCCGAAAATATATCGGAGTATGACACCCCTCGGTCGCGTTGCGTTACTGACCATCCGCAGGCTTACCTCTCAGCGTTATTCCAGACCTTGTGCGCTATTGTGGGTTGGTGTATCTTGGCTTGTGTGGGTGTCCTAACCCTATGCTGGCAACGTAAACCACCTTTGGTACAACACATACATGCAGTTTTGCTTTGGTGTGTGTACACTTCGAAATACGGTTTCACTGGGCATGTGCATGTGACTTGTTTATAGCTCCTGTGTGCTACGCAGTCAACGCACCAAGTGCACTTCGCCTTTCGCCGCTGCAACCGCAACACAGCATGCCCACCATACTTACCTTCCCCCACCTACTTCGGGTTAGCACGTACGCTGCCTTGTACCAATACTTGACAATACTCCACATGCGCTTGCGCAGGGCCGCACTGCACGACCAAGGCCTGCCCAGCGCCGGCGCCGCCTCTGGCAGTCCATGGTACCGCGTGGCGGTGCGCCGCAGGCTGACACGCCACAGCAACAGCAGCAACGACGACACTGGCGCTTGTGCTGCGGCTGCCTCCCCCACCACTACCTATGGTAGCACGGTGGAGGGCACCAGTGGCAGTGCAATGGGGGGCGCCAACGGCAGTGCAGTGAGGGGCGCCGGTGGCGACGCAGATGCGGCCAACAGTGACACAGACAATGGCGAGGCCGACACTGCGCTGTCGAGTGAAATACTTCGAGCAGCATCGGTCTGAGTGGGACTCGGTGTACCAGCAGCAGCGGCTATGGCAGCGGCGCTCACCAGCAGCAGCTGCAGCAGCCGCAGCTAACAGGCGGCGGAACGGCGGTGTGCTGGCGGCACACACAAAATAACGCGCGTCAGCGACACTGTGGCACACCGAGCTGCAGTGTTGCAGGGGGGGCAGCGGCGAGGTTTTTTTGTGCGATAACGCAGGCAGGAAGGGCTAGTGTGGCAAGGGAGTAGCAGCCGGGCGCCTGGCTGTTGGCTGCCACTGCAGCGAGCAGCAACGCCCCGGGCCACCCCCTTGTGCACAGCAGCCACTGGCTACAACTACACATCTCATGTGCAGTGACTGCCAGTGCCGGCGGCGGCTGCCTTAGCGCCAGCGCTGACACAGTGACTGCAGTGGCATAAGACATGCTTCTTCGTGTGTGCACGTAGTGTTGCAGCGGGGGTGCGACCAGTTGAATGGGTACGTCTGTAGCTGGTGCTGGTGCACACTCGGACTTAGAGACGCAGCAACTAGCACAGAGCAGCTGCTACCTTGGTGGCGGTGCTCTACTACATGTAGTACGCCTGCATGTTTCCCGCAGTCGGTGACATTGCACCACTGGGGCCGCTGCCATTGGATGGCGGCACTGCTTATTGCACTGCCAGCTCAAGTGCAGCCACTGTAGGTTGGTGGAGAGGTGCACACACCATGTGTGGCTATGCTCAGCAGCACTCGCGCAGCATTCAGGCACTGGCAGTAGCATGGCAGTAGCGCCGAGGTGCGCCCAACATTGGAGGCACTGACTAGCAGTGCCTCCCAACATTGCAGCCCACCAAGTCAGGAGGTGAGGTAGTGTTTGTGCACGCTCACAGACAGGCCTCAATTTGGTATTGGTGGCTGTGCATGATGCACAACAGCTGGTGCATTCCTCATTCACGTAGCAGTAGAGGCAGGCTGAAGCCTGAGTCACTGGTGGAGTAGACTAGTGGCGTGGGACGGCGATTGGTGTTTGCTCATGCTTTGCACTGGTGGGTTTCCCTGACCCCACTGTGGCCGCATGCCGCCAGCACACGAGCGGCAGCAGCGCTCGTAAGCAGCAGCTCAGCATTGCTGCAGCTGTCCTAGGGCCAGAGAGGCACACCAGTGGAGGGGCGCACAGCGCAGGCAGCACCTCATTTGTAGTGCACACTACATGCCTTGGTGGTCATGATAAATGCACCTGCTGGGCTCGCTGTGTGGTTTTGCGTCCCGTGTCATTGTATATTTATGGGTTGTGACTCGGTTTGGATGTCGTGCACCAACTCGTGACCGCTTGTGACGTACAGTATGTTGGGTGTGGCGTCCAGTGGCGTGTGCGCTGATCCCTTGCCGATGTGTTCGTGCGCAACCAGCTCTGCAGACTGCAGCGCTGTAGTCGGCGTGCATGTCACACGGTGCGGTGTGCAAACGGTATTCCCAATTGCTGTGCACGGCAACAACAGTTACAGTTGGTTATGAACCCACCCGGTGCAGCAAGCCAATGTTTTGATCCCCCTCCATATATGTGCACGACCCTACAGGAGGATTAAGATCGGCTCTTTAACTTAGCCTGAAAACAGCAAAGAACTTAGCAACCTTTCGCCGACTTCTTGGTTTCCTCCTGGCCAAGATAGGCAAAGAACTCTGCAGCAGAGCACAGCTTCCAGGAGGTAGTCATGGCGGGCAGCGGCGGCGACGCCACGGCACCGACGGCCCCACCAGCGACTGCCTTGGCAGCAGAGGCATCGGGCCGGCCCTCGCGCTCGCGCCTGTCCGTCAAAAACCTGTCAAATCAAGCACAGGTGCGCGAAGGTCAAATTCAAAAACTGCTGAATAGCAGCCTTCGCGATCTGAAGGCGTTGGCGGAGGCAGCGGCACAGGACGGCTACCAGATTGTAGTGTGCGTCATGTCGGATTCAAACCCCACGGGTTCTCGCCACGCTTTCCCTCGTGGGTCGATCTTGGAACAAGTGGTGTGGGCCTCAAAGGCGGCCCAGGACCACCGCAGCACCGCCCTGGATGCGCACTGGAGCTTTCGGCGGCCGCAGCCGCACATCTCCGCGGAACCAGCCAGCGCGGATGACATCAGGGCCCGAGTATCGCTGCTGTCTGGTGAGACGCTGGCTGAGTACTGCCTCGGCTGTGTCTACCATCATGCGCGGCAGCTCGTTGCGGCCCCGTCACCTGTGTCAAACATCAACGCCCTCGTCAGCCCAAGTGGGCGACGTTGGGGCGTGGGGCGGTCTGACACCGTTCCAGCTGCGTGGTCTGACCAGTACTGTGTGTGGAGGGAGCTGAATCTGCAGAAGCTGCAGAAATCGAGGGCCACGCAAGAGCGGTTCCTGTTGGAATGGGCCCTGCGCGGCGGGCAGACATGGGCTACCATCCAGCAGCACGCAGCCACGTACCTGCGGGATTTGGCTTCGCCAGGTATGTAGTCACAACTTCACAACAACTTGTATAAGTAAATCTACTATGGGTATGTATATGTACCGATTTATATATATACATTGGTATGTATATGTATAGATGTATCTATTGGCATGACATTTCGCACCAGACTTCTAGGGCGCACTTTGTCAACTCGTTCCTAGGTGTTGGGAATATGTGCAGTAGGCACGGTTTCCGGCATGACTGCCTTTCTGTCTTTTGCACCATTACATTTTGTGTGACTCTGTGCTGTTGGCGCGCCCTGGCGCAAGTACTCTACACCATGTTGGGGCCCCTGTTTGTACGCACCAGTGCGTGACCCACGTGCAAGAAATTTTAGTGCGCACACGTACGCACCTGGAGACGCTTTCCAGATATGCATCCATTGTTGCCCTGCCTGGTGGCATGCTGAACAACGGTCCAAATGCCACATGCAGCGCGACACGCTGGCGGCCACTTGCCTAGGGGTGCAGCAGCAAGCGGAGGCCAGACCGTGCCGGTGGTCTCAGCACATGGACAAGGCGACACGCCCCGGCTGGCTGGTGAGAGTGGGGCAGGTGAAGCCAGGGCTGTGTGGCGTTTACTGCCGTTACACACTTGCAATCTAGGCAAACACCTGTCATTTTCGGAAGTGGCCGATTTCTTATTCAGCCAGCACTGTCGCGGACTTGCGCTACTGAAATTTTGGTAGATGATGCTTTTGTGGCCTGCAATGCACATCTCTGCCAGTGGCGCGCTGGTATCGCAGAGAGTGTACTTGACCTGCTTGTCATGCACTTGGCGCTGCCAGCAGTTTGACCAGCAGGCGGGGCTGACCTGGTGGCTGAGTGCCATATGTGCAGGGTTGCCAGAACCGTAATATTTTTGCAATTTATTCCGGAATCGTAATCGTAGCATTACGTAACGTAACGTAAAACCGTAAAGGCATACAAATCATGCAGAATACAGCAGGTAGGTGGTAGACCACGCCGTGCGCCCGGGCCTCTGCACCCCCGTGTGAGCAAACGCTCGCACCAGCAAGGGTCCTCAATCACATGCAGGCCCACGCTATTGGTGAAGAAGAAGTGGGCCAGGTCCTGCCTAGCCCCGTTGCACTGCGCTGCTGACGCATGAAACTCCCTGGGAGCTTTGCCGCCGTGCATCTCTCCGTCCCCTCCACCCCCCTTGCAGCTCGGAACGCCGTCGGCACCGGTGGTGATGTGCTCCTTTGACGTGCGTGTGTTGCTGGCAGCAAAGTGCTTGTGGCAGAGCTAACACGCCAGGTACACGTTGACACCCTCGACGAGCTTAGTGCAGGGCAGCTTGCCCGCCTCCTTGGCTCGCAGCTGCCGGACAAACTTTCGACTGCGCTCTCGATGCCAGCCTGTGGTAGGCGCAAGCCGCCACCATCACCAGTGCCCCCATCAGCACTGCCGGCACCCGTGCTCGAGCCACCACTCGCGGTGCCATCGACACCCGCCACCCTGGCGGCGCCACCCGCACCTGCTGCACCAGCCGCGGACATGCTGCGTGCTGTGTGCCTGCGCAGCCGCCTCCCACCATCCCTAGCCGCCGTAGAGCTGTGAATGTGTGCATGTTGCTGTTCGGCTCATTACCCTTTTTACGGCGTGCTTCAGAATTACGCCGTAAACCGTAGCGTAGTTACTAGACGTCTTTTTTTACGATTACGATTCCGGCAACCCTACATATGTGCGTTCCTGTGCCGCCAAGTGGCTGAGGCTGCTCTGCCTGCACTGCACTTCTTTTACAAACGGAATGAAGTGCTCATTGCTCCTCATGGTTGTGCTCTGTCTGTTGCAGCGGGAGCACTGGCGACATCGCTAGCAGCTGTTGACACAGCGGGTGGGAGCAGCAAGGAGAGCGATGCCATCAGTAACATGACCACAGGTACGGCATTAAGTAACAACACAGCTAGAGTACAGTAAGGGTTAGTTTTGCTGTGTACTCCTAGAAGTATATGCTGACATATTATCAGCAGCATTTTCTTCACAGCAGCAGCATACAGAACATAATTCAGCATACCCCGACATGTGCAACTTACGTGAGATTGTGGCCGCGTGCTTGACCAGGCAACACATGGGACGCGCAGTGTGGCGCAGCAATTTGCCGCACCAGCAGTGTCAGTGCGCACTGTGAGTTGTGGGTTATGCCGCTAGGCATGCAATCTCACCACAGAAAGTGCAGGTGCGCATCACTGCTGGTTCGCCGACAGCAGTGGCGACAACGAGTAAGTAGGTACAGTAGCCGTCTATCATGCTGGCATTTGATGTGCCCGCAGTAGCTGGCAGTGCTGTGCTTGGCTGGAGAGCAGCTTGTGTTCATCAGCATGACAGCAGGTGAAGATGAATGTTGTCATTGTTCATGGATGTACATGCGAGACAAAATTGCTGCACGTAACCATTGCAAGTGGTTTCGCATGACAGCACTATGCCGCGGTGCGGCGGTCTTGGGAGTTGGCAGTCATCGGTTACTGCGCATCGCTGCCGCTCATGTCGCTTTGGCAGAGCAGTGCGCACTTCCAGCAGCAGCAACGTTTTTCGAGCTGGTCAGCAGCCGCAGTGCCGCACAGCAGCCACAGTGTTCACTCCACATTGCCGCCGCCTGTGCCGCCCTGCGCTGGCTGCAAAGGCAGTGCTCAGCAGTTTAGGTGCCCACCAGCAGCACAACAGCAGCATCATGCACGTTGCACACAGGTTATCAGTACTTGTAGGATGCTGACAAACAGATGTATCACAGCGAAGCGGGACAGCCACTTCGAGCTTGCAACAAAGGCTACCATACAGCAAACCATGGTGCTACGTTAGTGCTGCAAAAGCGTACTGTCTACGTAACGTGCATGGTGCTCTGTTGCTCGTCTACCAAGGCGTGCTGCACGGACACTTGCTGGCGAAGGCTGTGGCGCGCTGGCAATGGCACTGGCATTTGTGCTCACCCACAGGGTATCTTATCAAGTTCATGCCTGAAATGGTGTTATGCCCATTGCAACCGGCACAGAGGCACAGCTGGCTGCTAGCACTGCCGCTGCTGGGGGAGTAGCGGCAATGCAGCCACAGGCGCGTGGATATGTGCGCGGGACTGGTGGTGGGAACACTGCGACCATGAGCACTGGCACCACCAACTTGGTGCCGTCACCGGAGGCAATGAGTAAGTGCTTGTCACACTTGCTGTGAGTCGGCCTGACTGACAGTGTTTGTTTGCCTATGATATGGATGCTGTTGACATATCCGTGGTTTTGCAGGTGCCACATGCCCGTGTGTGATGCTGCTGCTCTGGTGTTCAATCATCATGTATGCCTACATTTGGCTGGGTCTCGAGGCTTTGTGATACCGACTACTGCCCTGACACAGATATGGCAGTGACGAGCATGCACCACAACCCGTGCTTTGCATGCTGCTGCACATGCTCTGCCGCACTGAGTGACCCTTGTTACTGTAATGGCTTGCTTGCGGTGTGGCAGCACAACCAGGCAGCAGCAGCGATGGTACCAACCAGCTGCACAGCGGCATGACGGCGGCTGCTGTGGGTGCCACCAATCCAGCACGGCGGGGCGCCGCGATGGTTGCAGCTGCCAGGAGCGTCAACCCATGTGCGGCATTGCAATCCAATGCCGCACCTCGCGCCGCCTGCAACCCTGAAGATGCACAAGACACCGAACGATGCGACGACCAACTGCTTCAGGGCCGCATAAGGAGACGGCGTGGCGCGGCGGCGCTGGAGGCTGCGGGCGCCGCGGCATCCAGCGCCGCGGCATTGTCCAGCGGAGCCGCTGCCGTGCTTTGCCAGGAGATGCAAGACTCACCACTGCCTCTGCAGTGCACCAACAGTGCAGCCACACAGGTTCTTATGGACGGGATGGTGCGACCTGACGGTGGCACTGACGTGCACCAGCACAAGCGTGCACGGTTGGACTGTTGTGTATCGCAGAATGGCACCCAGCAGATGCTGCAGCTGCCAGGCTTTGGCGCCGTTGCCAAACGTGTTGCAGGCGCTAGTGCACACAAGCAGCACCCTTCACAGCTGGTCTCTGTTCATGGCCATCCTGTGGTCCTTGGCATGTGGGGTACACACAACTGAAAACGTGCCCTGAGGCGCGCCATTCATATGTGCTCTACGTGTGTGGCACGCTCAGCCTAGGTCACTCCTAGTTCCGCCCCAGGATTCGTAGTTTTGTGTGCCGCTTGTGTTTGCCCCCAGGGGCACTGCTGTAATGCACATGTCTGTCTGTGGCAGTGCAGCGCTGTTACATACTTCAACAGTACAGTGTACTTCAAAGTACATGCCCCGGGGTGGGGGCCAGGATCAGTGCCGTGCATGCAATGCACCTGTAATTTACAATGTGTGTTATACTTCAGCTCTGTGTGCCATTCCATGTTCCATTATGTGCTGCCTGTGCGTGCCTGCGTGTGCGTACCGTGCACGCATCTTTTTGGTGGCACAGCCACACCATTAAATACGTGTGTACGAGTAGTACAATATTGTGTATAAATAAATCACCGCTTTGCACGCAATGCACAAACGCGCTGCCATCCACCAGGGCATAAGAAGCAGAGCATCTGCCGTACCGTGCCGTGCATGCATTTTTTGGTGGCATAGCCACACCACTAAACACGTGTGTACCAGCATACATCATTGTCTTAATTTACTCACCGCTTTGCATGCAATGCACAAACGCGCTGCCATCCACCAGGGCGTAAAAAGCAGTGAATTTGCGTACCGAGAACACAGGATTGCGCCGCGGAGTTCATTATGTCGGTACAGTTGATGTGTGTGTGTGTGGTCCGCGCCAAGGGAACCACGCCATCGCACAGGCACGCAAGGAAGCGCGCCTGCCTCAAAGCAGTCATTGCACCTTCCAGCAAAAAACAATTGTGCAGGTGCCTGCCCTCCCCAGCTTGTACTACACAATAATTCCCCTCCTAAAGACATGACATGGCCGTGACAGCTCACAGGGATACAGCCCACGTGCACAGCCACTGCTGACAATGCCCGCTGCTGCCATTGCGGCTGCTGCTGTAGCAGCTGCTGGCACACTGCGCGGTAGTAGTACAAATATTTACAGATAGTTGAAAAGTGCCTCAAAGTATGTACAGACGCTGCCATGGCATGAACTGCCCGCAGCTGGTAGTGTGTTTGCATTGCCATTACGGTTTCCACCAGCTGCTGAGCAAACGCCGCCTCACACTCGTACGCCTCCGCGGCGTGCTCAGCAGGCGACCGCTGCACCGAGTCCAGCGCCGCGAACGCGCCCTCTGCAGCTGCGCGAGCGCCGCCTCCAGCGCTGAGAAGCGGGCGCCGCTCTCACCACTGCCCTCCGGCGCTGCAGCCGCGGCTGCAACGCTGCCGTGCGGCTGCTCGGCGGCAGGCCGCTGGGACTCCCGCAGCGCCTCGAGCCGCTGGACTGGGCCGCCTGCAGCTGCGCCGCTGCGCGCTCGGCCTCACGCAGCCGCTCTTCCTCCCTGTCGCCGCCGCCGCCACCGCCAGTCAGCGCGGCGGTGGCCGTGTCGCGCTGCTGCAGGGCGACCTCCAGCGCCGCGGCGCGCGTGTCAGCCTCCGCCGCGCCCGCTAGCACCCCCGCCACCGCCGAGTCGCGGTCCTGCAGGGAGCGCTCGAGGGCGGCGCAGGCGCCGGTGGCACGGGCCTCCTGCTCCTCCAGGGCTGTCGCCACCGCTGGTGGAGGAGGGGTGGGGTGATGGGTGGCATGTTGGGTCAGTGTGGGTGCCAGCGCGGAACACTACAAGGTACCACTACTTCCAAAGTGTGTGCATACTTCTGGCAGCCTTTCGAGGTATACTACAATATTCCTACGTGCGTCCATAACCCCGTCTGCCTGCACCCATCGGCAGCGGGTAGGCCGGCGCACCATGCACCTCAAATGGTTGGGAAACTGGGGTGGTGACAGCAGCGTACGCGCCACTGTGGCTGGCCAGCGCTGAGGCGTCTGGCATGTGCTGTATCAGTGATTTGCACATGGGTGCGTGTCTCGAAGCTGCACCTGCGACCGCATGCCGGCAGCGGTGTGATAATAACTACTGGTTGCGCCACGCTGCTGCGTACTACGCGCACGGTGCGGGCGTCAAAGCATATAAACCTACGTCGAAGTATATAGCACACAGGTGTATTGAAGTATATGTATACTTTGACTTATGCTGTATGCGTCTGAAGTATGTATATACTACTAGTAGTGTATGACAAAGAGGCAGTTCATGTGGGCGCCTCACCTTCTCCAACTCGTCGGCCTGCGACTGCGACGCGTTGCACTCTGCCCGCAGCTCCTCAAGCCATGCGCCGCAGGACCAAGTGCGCCAAGCTATCACAGGGGGCCCCTCAGGAGCTGATACGCGATGCGTTGCCTAAAGTTGTCCATGTGGCTTTGGTCGAACTTCAGGTCCAGGTCATCGCTGAGGTAGTCTGCGAACATGCATACGAACACGCCGCAGTCGACCCCGTTCTCCTGCAGCACCACCAGCGGGACAGGTATCAGTGCCAGCCCACGGTG
>JAULBY010039876.1:0-13682 GCA_032358315.1 Ophiocytium majus
GCCTTAGATTGGGGTCCGGTGTTGGCAGGGGGGCTGGGCGCTTTGGTGCCATGCGGCACTGGGAGTACCTTGTAGACCGCTACGGTATGAGTACTATTCGACTTCGTAAACCGCACCCCATGTGCACATGGCTTTCCGCGCCCCAAGCGGAGTTTAATAAGAGTACATTCGTTTCACAAACGTAACGAGGTCACAGAAGCTCGCAAATATTGACAATCCTTGATTTCACAGGCTGCAGCCTGCAACTGGACCACCCGGACCTGCTTTTGCCCCCACTTCGTGTTTTGGCTTTGAAACAAACAGCCAGCGCATACCATCATCCTTGTTGCACTGACTGCATTGTCTGGCTGCACGCTGCTGCGCCCCAACCTGTGGTTCCAAAATTTGAACTTACAGCTGCTGACCTCATGCCTTCGTAAATAGCTGCTTCTGTTAAAACAGTGCTGCTGGCCAACCGATGTTGGTGGCAGTAGGTTGATGCTCAGGACCGGGTGCGCATGCTGCACTTTGGCTGGCGGCGTCAGTGGCGCAAAGTCAGCTGATGCTGCTGAGCTGAGCTGGGCACCGCGCACTGCCTTGCTCACCCCTAAGCCGTGCCAGCACTGCCGCCGCTCTCTGGCACAGGAAGTCGAGATTGTCCCAGTTCCAATAAGAAGCAAGCTGTACAAGGCTCATAATCTCCCAAGCTGCCGGTGCTGCTGCTGCCCTGATCATTTTTTCCCCAAGGCTGTAGTGTCTGAATTGAGGAATTGTAGATTCTTAGAAGATGCAGCACAGCGAGAGCGGAAGAGAACCGATCCCCTCCACAGCGCACGCATTGGAGATATATGAACTATGTCAACGAAATACTTTGCGCACCAACAACGCTGAAATTATTTCGGGTTCCTGCTGTGCAAGCAAGCCCATGCACGTGGTGCAGGCGCGAACATGCAGCAGCGCCATGCCGCCGGTACCGTGGTTTCAGGCACACGTGCGCACTGGGTTCTGCAGGGCAGTTCCTGGCATTTACATACTACGCAGTGAACAGGTATATACCATACTGCCACACCCAACAGGCATGCGTGTGCGTCACTTTGTCAATAAGCCGCCCCATTTCAAGGTCATGAGCGCAAACGACAATGCACCAGCGTACACAGGAAAGAAACCACAGCACCACACACACGGAAAAAACCACTGTACAGGGCGCGCACGCCTGTGTGTTTACGTGCACTGGAATCCGGTGTGCCCGGCACAAGAAATGCATGGCATCAACAACGCATGCATGTGCCGGCATGGCACGATGCCACCCCGTCCACCAGCAGCCTCCGCCGCTTGCGCTGCTACCTGGCTCGCACGCCAGCGCCACAGCAGTGCCTCATGTTCATTGCGTACCGTACGCCTGAGTGGTGGGAACCTGCAAGGCGCGGCGGCGGTGGCAGCACGGCCCCGGCCTGCGGGTGCTGCCGCGTCCCGTGCCAGCTCGTGCCCCACATGCGCACGCTGCCCGTGCCCGCCTGGAGTTATGTGACCGTATCCATAACCACCCGCTTTGGCCAGGCAGCAACAGGTGCGCCGCGCGAATACGGCGCGACGCGCGGGCGCCAAAGGCGCACGCAGCGTGCCTCCTGGTGCAGCCATTGTTGAAGCTGAAGTTGTTGAAGTTGAAGTTTTTGAAGTTGAAGTTGAGTTTCCTGTCTGCGCCCTCCAGGCGCGCCGGCTCAGCGCTGCTTGAAGCCGTACTTCTTGCGCTCGTAGAAGAGGTCCGTCTTGGAGCTGCCCAGGTTCACAATCTTCGGACACCCGTCTCTGTCCTTCTCCTGCAGTCGGCGGCGGCGGCAGGGTTGGGGTGAGGCCAAGAAGTTGTATTAGTTTGCGCTTGTGGGCGTGTAAGAACGCTGGTCGTGCGCTAAAGCATAGAGCAATGGCCAGGCGCGACCCAGCACAGATATACTCGCAGCTTGTCATGGCCAACAACAGGAGTAGTCATTGATGTGCACATGTGGGCGCGCAAGAGCCCCAGGTAAGCATGCCGGCCTGTGGCAGCCGAGTGGCCATGGGCAGCGCCGCATGGACAAACTTGGACAGCCGTGCGGTATGTCAGGCAAGTACTTGTGGATGTGTGGGTGCCACTGGGCAAGGTGGGTGACGCGCGCGAATGGCGGCGCCAGCGGCGTGCGAATGGAATCCAGTGTGTAGGCAGGCCACATGGTTTAACGGCAGCATGGCCCAGCAAGAGGGGCGGGTGCCCCCCCCCCTTGTTTGGTAAACACTGTGCCACCTGCTTTGGCCCGAGCTGGGATAGCAATGCCACAACACAGTCTGGGTGACACAGCAATTGAAAACATACGGAGGCTAATATGATCGGATCCTTGAAGGAGGTGAAATACATGTGTATTATGTACACCTGTATGCTTCTGGTACTGTGATGAAGCATGCATGGCACAAGTGCCACAGCTGCGCCCACAAACATGCCTATTCACGCTAAAGGCGCAGCACCACCAGCCCCGTTGCCCAATTTGTGGTGATGGGTCACGGCGTATAAAGTATATAAAACGTTATACAAAATACGGCGTATTTCTACGCCCTAAAACGCGATGTACGGCATATTTGCCGTAGAAATACTTTCATCTGCATACGTTGTACGGCGTACTTAGTACGCATGTTCTACCCCGTATAATGCGAAAATTATACGCTGTGACCAATCACTACCAACTTGGGTGCCTCCTGCACAACACCCACCTGCTGTGTACACTCTCGGCAGTAATACGCATCCGAAATGCCCACGCCGCCGCAGATAACACAGCGCCCCTGGAGGTGGTCCACCGCACAGGAGGGGCGCATGCGCACGGCAGACAGACACAGTTTGTGAGTGCTCTGTGCCCTGCATGCGTTGGTGAGCATGGGTATGATTGCTTTGATTGTACTACTGTAGTGATTCGCAGATGATGCCAGTGAATTCCAAGTAAACAGAAGGTGCACACTGCGTGGTGCGTCGTGTTGGCGCCGCCGCCGGCAGTGCGGCAACGATAGCATGGCACTGCTGACAGGGCCAGCACTGCGAAGACAGAGGGGTCGTGGGTTCACTGTGGCGGCGCCAGCGTACCTCGTATGAGCCGTAGTTGCACTCGTCGCAGATGCGCACGAGCGTGCATGGCCGCACGTATGAGTCGCAGATGACGCACTTGCCATCGCCTGGCGGCGGCGGCAGCAGCAGCAGCAGCAGCACACCGGACACCCCACAAGCGAAGGGCAGCGGTGGCGGTGGGGTGAGCAACTTGCCACCAAGCATCAGGAGAGTCTCACGATGCATGTGGTGTGAGCATTGCGGCGTGTCAACGAAGACGGGTGGTAGGGCCTGGCGAGCCCGAAAGCTATGCACCGACTGCAGTTGGTTGGGCTTTGCTAGTAGCGCAGCTGCTGGTGCAGCTGCTTGCGTGCACAGGAGAAAATAAGCAGGTTGATGGCTGTCGGAGGATTGTCACCAACGTGCACCTGCAGGCTCCGGCGCAGCACAATCATGCAGCTAGGCCGCTGAACAGCAGTGCTGTCGAGCTGCGCCACTCACATTTTTCACACAGGCGCCCGATGGCTGCGGTTGGTGGAAAAGCAGCAGCAGCACAAAGGGGGGAGGGAACAAAGAACACGTGAGACGTGGAGCACCAGCAGCACGCACGCTGTGGTCACCCATCGTCAATGCGGCGAGCAGGTGGGACACTTCTTGGCAGAACAGCAGAGCAAACCGACAGGCAAGCAAGTGCATTCTTGCTGGCACTACTGCCATCAGTCGCAATCACTCCGGATCTGCAAACCGAAGCTGGGAAAGGTGCGTACCGATGCCTGGCTGCTTGCGGCACATCACCAAATCGGGGTGGTGCTTCGCCATGGTGCCACGCCCGGCTCCAGCAGCAACGCCAACGCTGCACTCCCTCCTCCAGGGCTGAAAGTCTTCTTGGGTGTGTGTGTGCCTCAGGCACCTCCTGCTGAGCACTAATTTTGCGCTGAGCACTGCCAGCGTAACACCCGGCAGTTACCCGCCGCACTTTGGCGCGCGCGCAAAGAAGTTCAATCACACACACAGAGCAGACGCGCGCACCAGCGGCAGCGGGGGGGCGGCCAGCTACACGAGGCGGCGGCTAGGTTGGAGGACGGCTGGATAGCCACTAAGGCAGGCGACCGTATATCTATATAGCGCGATGCAGACACCAGCAGCAGCGGAAGAACGCAAGGCGAATGACGATGCAGCCTCGCCTGGCGGTGGAGGCGACAGCGAGCTGCCAACGCTGGCCTTCGGGTTGATGGTGTACCAGAAGCAAGGCACGGATGCTGCAGTCACCCTGGCGCAGTTCCGCAGGCTGCTGAAGGCGCTGTACGACCCGCAAAACTCTTACGCCGTGCACGTGGACAGCAAGGGCGAGCCCCCAGGGAAACTGCTGCACGGTGTCGCGCAGGAGCTGAAGCCCGTTCCCAACGCCGTCATGATTGAACCCGCGAGCGTGACGTGGGGTGGCATCACCTGCGTTGAGAGGATGCTGGCGCTGGCGCAGGCGGCGCTGGAAATGGACAACAAAGAAACAAAAAAATGGTCATATTTCACAGTCATCAACCACGAGGATTACCCCAATGCATCGCCCGCGCAGATACGGGGGGCGCTGCGTGCGGCAGCTGCCAGAGGGACCAACTTCATGCCAACCAAGCTATATGAGTCAACGGGCAGCGCGCAAAGGCCTTTTCAGGTGGGTTTGACCCAGCTGGAGCTTTGCAATGTTTTGGGTTGTCCAAATTGCGGCTTGTGCAAGCTGCTACACCGCCGCTGCACAAGCGCTCTCAATGGCAGGCGCGGTCTTTTGTACTGCAATGGCTATGTAAAGCATCGCGCACCCAAGCAGGCCGGCCGGCGCATGTGGTGCCAGCATTTAGGCGGTACTGCTACATGAGTTGAATCATCAGCACAGTCGCGTAATTGAAGTATACTTTGCCTGGTTTGATGATGCAAAGAGCGCCCATTTCCGTGCTGCCAGGACCCACTCAGAGCTGTGGCAGCACACAAGCACCTAACGCCCTACAATCAAGTGCATCGAGGTACTGCAGTGAAGTACTTCAATGTGCATGTGGCACCTATGCGAAAATAGTCGTACAGAACCTGTTTATTTTTTCATGAGCACGGAGCTTTGCATGTGCGCCAGAGCAGCAGTGCATGATGTCGCTCACAGCGCCCATCTGTGCTCCCCCGACAAACACACGTTACACACACAGTACTGCAACGTGCATATGGCACCACCATGCGAATATAGTCGCACAGAGCATTTTTTTTTTCATGAACACGGAGCTTTGCATGTGCGCCAGAGTGGCAGTGTCTGATGTCGCTCACAGCGCCCGTCTGTGCTCCCCCGACAAACACACGTGCAGCTGCTGCTGCTGAGCAACACTGAGCACTGTCCTTGCTGCTGCTGCTGCTGAGCAGCAATGTGCACTGTCGCCGCTGCTACTGCTGCAGCTGAGCACTGCTGCCGCACCCGTTTCAGCACAAAGCCAAGGCGACCACTACACCTGGTGCACCTGCACATGCTTGTTTGCGTACCGCGCACAGGTTAATGTGGACAGCTTTGCGGGAAAGCTGCTGAAGACTGACATTCGCAGGGACGCGGCTGATGTGCGGAGCATGGGCTACAAGTTCTACAAGTCGGCACAGCAGGTGGTGCTGACCCGCAAGTTCTGGGAATACACCGTGCAGTCTGCAGAGGCCAGGCGTCTGCTGGTCTTTTCAGCGACAGGCAAGTGTGGAGCGGTGTGCGCAAACCTTGTGCAGAAGTGCGGGCATGAAAGCCTTGGCGCAACACGCTCCTCGAAAGTACATGTGTACGGTATATACTTGCCGCATACGTATTTTCAAGTACCTGGCACTTCAACAAGTGCCACCTGGCATTTCGCTGTACACATATGCTTCAAGTGTACTTGAAGTAGTTCTGAAGTGTGCAAGTACTACTACACATGAGGTTTTATGAATTCGCACTTGCGGGCGTGCTAGAGCCCATGGCATGTATGCCAGCACGCCCACTGGTGGCCATGGCAAATGCATGGCAGTGTATGTAAACGAACGCAGAAAGGGCTAGCGGGCGCCGGCAGGCTACCTATGCCTCGACCTGCCAGGGGGCTCGACCTGCCAGGGCGCCATGCAAGGCCGTGCGCTCCCCCCCGCCTACACATGCAGTGTGTCAGCACATACACCTCTTCTACTTCAGGTATCCAGTACTACAGAAGTACCTCAAGCTGGCCAGAAGTACCTCAACCTGGCCACGTCGCACCTCAGCAGGTCTGCCTTGTACTGGTGCTCGACACAGCTTGTTGGCCACAGTACTGCAGACAGGCAGGCAGTGCCGCTTTGCAGCTGCGTGAAGCAGGCACGAGCGAGCGCCTTCACACCCATGGCATTCCCCTGGTTTCCCCTGTCCCCCTGCCTGTGCTGCGGCCACAGTGCCCTGCGCCGACGAGCTCTTCTTCGCCACCGCGTTCCACGCGAACCGCGAGCTTGCCGGCACCACGAACGGCGACTCCACGCTGCACTTCGCTCACTGGGTGGGCATGGCGAGGCACCCCGAGTACCTGCAGCTCATGCACCTGCCGCACTTGCTCAAGGGCAGGCTGGACAGAGACGGCGGCGGCGTCGGCAAGGGCACCATGCTCTTCTGCAGAAAGGTGACGCAGCTGCTGTGCCACCATGCTGCTTTCTTCAGGAAGACGATGCAGCTGCGGTGCCCGCTGCACAACAGCTGCAGGTGCCGCAGACGGCTCGGTGTGCCACGTGCACAGCACTGCATTACATTTATGCTTCAAGTTGAAGTAGGTGGACAGCGACGATGGCGGCATCCGGCGCGATGGCGGTGCCCGCCCGGACACCATGCATCTTGTTCAGAAAGGTGACACAACTGCTGTGCCCGCTGCACAACAGCTGCATGCACTGCAGATGGCTCGGTGGGCCACATGAAAAACTCATACAGGGGCGATAAGCTGTGGGTCTCCCCGCCGGTAGGGGCCGTCACCCCGGGGTGGACCCACGGGTGCAAGCGGGTGAACAAAGCAAAGATGGCGCGTACGAAGGCGGCAAATCTCGCACCTACCCATATGCAGTGCTATATTATTATGCACGGCATTGCTGTTTATACTTCAACTAGTAGTACTTCAAGTTCAAGTAGGTGCATGGTTTAGCAGGCCTGCTGTGGTATGGCGCTGCGCGACGCGGGTTGGCGCTGTGCTGTGCGGTGGACGCACCAGCTGTAAGTTGAGCATTGAACTTCCTAAGCGGAAGCTCATGATATTGCTGCATGCAGACGCAGGTGGAGCTTGTGGTTGGAGAGAGGGGTGCAGCGAGCGCGTGTCAAGGAGATCTCTATAGCACTTTGGTGCAGCAATGCTTTGAGAAGGAAATGGCTGGTACATGCGTGCGCAACGCGTGGTGAGCTCCGCTCCAGCTTTCATATGTATACACTGACAACGCTCATGACGTTGTTGGCATGCTCGAGCAGGTTGGCTCGGACACTGACGCTTTCATTGGCAAATGGCTGCTGGTAGATGAATGCGCGACGTGGTATGAGCTCCACGCCAGCTCTCATGTACACGTGTACACTGACGACACTCATGAACACTGTAGGCACGCCCGAGCAGGTTGACTGAAACGCTGATGCTTTCAGGTGGGAAATGGCTGCTGGAAGATGGATGCGCAAGGCGGTATGATTGCGCATGTGCACTGACAACACTCATGAACACTGTTGGCATCCTGGAGCAGGTTGACTGGGACGCTGATGGCAAAGCGCTGCTGGACGTAGTGGACAGCCTCAACAGCGGCAGCTCCCTGGACGACACCCTGCCAGCAATACGCCGCTGGCTGAGCGCAAAGGGACAGGCCGACGCAGAGGTTCGCAGTGGGGCATGCGTTGCTGTGCTGCACATACTGCGCTGCACCCCCGTCGAACGCACCACACTCTATGATGGAATCCGCGCTTCGGTAGGTGCGAGATTGCTGCTTCTTCTTAGGCGCTATCTTCGCTTTAATCGCCCCCTTTTGCACGGGTCCGCCCAGGGTGACGGCCCCTACCGGTGAGGATACCTAGAGTTTATCGCTCCTAGATTGAGTTTCCATACTGCCAAGCTTGCGGGAAGGCAGTGCCCCTGTCTCTTTTCCCGACCACTGTACGGTGCACTCTCAATTTAGTGCGGGGTAGTGTCACCCCACAGCACCCCGCACTGAAGCGAGACCCGCACTAAATCGAATACGGCACTGTGTACTGTTTATACAGAGTCATGTGGTCAGTGACAGGTCTCTGGACCCCGCACTAAAGTGCATACCGCATTACATCAAAGCGAACTAAATCGCGAGTGCGCTGTACCTACAAACTGCTATCATCCTGGCTGGTTCACAGAGGCGTGTGTGCACGATGAGCGACCGCTATGCACTGCTCTCACCGAGACCAGGCACACACCACCACCTGCTCCTGCTATGTGCGCAGGCGATCACGGACACCACAGCAGCGCTGCAGGCGCTTACAGCTATGCTCACGGCGCACGATTCACAGCTCATGGCGCGTTCAATCTACGCGACGGGCGAAGAAGAAGAAGAAGAAGAAGCGGAAGAAGCGGACTACTGATGAGCGTGCTATTGCGGGAACGCGCATGAGGAGGCTGATGAGCATTCTTTCAAGCTTTGGGCGGGTTGGAGAGCACTCACCGTTGTGCTACTATCATGCAGAAGGTGATCCAAGGGAGCTTACAGCATGCGGGGCGCGCTTCGTTCCTAAGACACCCTTGATGGGACTGACGAAAGTAGAAAATGTGGCACTGCACGCATGCTTTCGCCGCGCGCGGCAGCTCGAAGTTGAAGTTAGGCCGCGGCTTGCTGCCGCTGGTGCTGCTGCCGCCCAGAGCATAGCTTACTTATATACTTCCGAAGTATAAGCAGAGCCAGGCCCAGGGGGAGCCACTTGCCAACACCAATATTGAGAGCGCTCTATCATATACCGGTACTGAAGTAGTACACACCTCACACCCAGTGAATAGCAGGTGCATGCCACAGGCGGGCCCGGGATACCACTGCAAGGCAGGGAACGGAAGTGCGCCTGCTGCCTGCCACACTTTTTTTTCTTTTGTTTGGGGGGGGGGGGCTAGCTAGGCACTGTGTGACCTGGCTAGAGCAGCATTATGCATGTTTCACGAGCAAACAATGCAACCTGCTTCTGAAAGAGCTGGTGTTGTCGTGCCACTTTCGCCATCCGAGTCGAGCCACCAGCTGCTGCACCAGGTCCAGGCACTCTGCACTTGAAGTGTGCTGATTGCAAGAAACCATGACTCAGTCCCTTGCATTGCGCTGTGTTGGCTGCAAGTCTGGCTTGCTTTGAAATTCGTTGTTGCGCGGTGCTGCGGCACCGCTGCGCCCGCCGTGAAATGCTGTGCAAACGTACGCCTGCGCCCCCTTCGGTGCCGCCGTGTCGCTTTCGCGCGTGTGTGCAGACATCATGTTTTGGGGGAGGGGGGCAGCAGCAGAGCGGGTCTCCTAGATGTGGGCACATCGAGGCGCAAGCAGCCAGACATCATCAGGTCAAGCGCTGGTGCTGCAGCCGCAAGGGGCGCCATGGGCGCGCCGTGTGTTTTGTGTGGTAGTGTCACAATGTGCATGTGCATGTGCTGCAACTGTCTCGGCGTGCGCATCGCACGCCAGTGAGACGGCCGCGCGCTGCCAGCTAGCCTACTGGTAGTAGGTAGTGCTGCGCAACAGCACGGGAGTCTGCGCTGTGTAGACGCAAGATGCCAGTGCGCCAAAGCAACAAAAAAAATTTACAGTGTACGGTACTTTTGACCAGGACTCTCGGGGTGAGGGTGTGCTGCGTGGCATGTGCGCCATGCCTGTGGTGCCTGCTACGCCATTGGGTGCCATTGGCGTCGCCCCCGGTGCAATGCCATCTGGATTGCAAAGGCACTGCTCAGCATGCCGTTGCGCGCGGTGCTAACAGGGGAAGCCCAGCAACAACAGCGGACAGTAGTCGTAGCGCACGCGGCGGCTCGATCAGCAGTGGGCCCGGCAGCATTTACAGCGGGGCTGCCAGAAATACAGCCGCAACATGCAGGCCTCAAGACCCCACCCCTGCAGGTTTATGCTGCCGTTGCTGTGGGTTGTAACCTACTAGTACCTGCCAAACCCTGGCTGCCGGCGGCTCAGGCCTGCCTGCCAGCAGCACGTGTTGCTGTTGGTCGTTCAGAGGTGTGACATTGTGTAGAATGTACTCTTATTAAACTCCGCTGTGGAATGTACTTCAAGGAATACACGCTGCCGGGCATGTGCCGTCCCCACGCGCGTGCTGGCGCGCATGCCCACGAGTGCAAATAATAAATACCTGCCCAGGTGTCTCGAAATATGGCGCCTTGTTGTTCAATAGGAAGTCAACTTTCAAATCACCTTTAAGCATAGGAGCTGCCCACCACCGCACTACCGGAGGCGGGTGCGCCCGCTGCGTTGGTTGTCTGCCACGTTCACACATGCACGTATTTTGCAGTATGTACGTCGATTAACAAGGAACGAGCACTGCTTGGTGTTCCTTTGTGCCATCGCACTTGGGCGAAAATGACAGAGCGCACCAGCAAACGCACCCACTGCATTGACTATTAATTGGCTCGGATGCTGTTGCGTGGCCCACTTTGAGGGCGACGAGTGCTCAGCAGCGGCGGTGGTCACACAACAAGCCCACCCAAGAGAGGTGCCATGCATCATAAAACAAACAAGTGTATTATGCTCATGTTGCAGCCTCTCCGCAGGCGGCACGGACCCTTCGCCACTAGCCATCGCTGCAGCCGCTGCAGTCAGCCCCATTTCCCGCCTGGTTCACTAGCACGTAGGCGCGGGGTATGCGACCCTCGTCACATTTAACTGTGATGCAGTCAGCGGCTACGTGCACAACCAGAGCCGCCCTGTACACTGTTCCGCCGCCCCCAGCAAGCGCCACAGCGCAGCATGCTGCCTCCCGTGACCCCCGGCGCGAAGACGCGCTTACGGCCCGCGCAGCAACAGTGGCGCGCCCAGTGCTGAGCATGGGCTACTGCAGACTGGTGCGCTGCCATGTGCGTGCGCGCGCAGCAGCACTACCTCCGTTGCTTGCAGCCGTAGCAAGTGAGCACCGCTGCACGCGCGCCCTTAATCGGGCTCCCAAACAGCTGCTGCTGAGCTGCTCTCCCGCTGCCTGCTGCTGGGCGTCCAGCAGGCCTATCAGCTGGCCATGTACTGCGAGAAGTCAATCTTGTCCGACGGGACCCACACCCCGCCGCCAGCATTGCTGGCGCCGCCGCCGCCGCCGCCAGATTGCTTTGCGCCCTCTCCCTCGTCGTCGTTGTCGTCATCCAAGTCCGCTAGCAAGTCCGCTGCTGCATCCGCTTTTGGCGCCGCGGGAGCGCTGCCACCGCTGCCGGCAGCGCCCTTTGCCTGCGCGGTGTGCAGGCCGCGTGCAGGCACAGCGCAGCAGAAGCAGCAGCAGCACGGCGGTGCGGCGTCAGCGGTGGCACGCACATTGCACATGGCAGCGCAAGTCCCATGAGTGTGCTCGTTGGCAACGGTTGGGTGCGGGCAAACGCCCACGCTGTACAGATGCAGCAGCAGCAGCGGCAGTGCAGGAGCGTGGCGTAAGCAGTAGCACACGCTCTGCGCACACCGTCCGCTGGCAGTCTCTGCTCCATGGCAAGGGCTGGGTGCCATCGCGCGGGCTGTGCCGCACAGGCCCCGTGCTTCACAGACAAAAGCTGCCCGTGATAGGTTTACGCCAAGCGCTCCTTGCCGCTCCCTGAATGGCCACCGGAGCTGGCGTGCTGGTCGCGCACGGCAGCGCGCACTCTGTTGAGAAAACGACTGCGCAAGTGGGCTCCCACTTCAACACTTGTTGTACTTCGACCACTGTTGACCTTCACTTGGACAATTGTGGTGGCAGCAAGGTATGGGCGGGCGGCGCAGGGCACGCCGGCCGCCCCTGCGGCACCAGCGCAGCCTCCAAACATGTGCACACCAGGAAGCATCAGTCGCGCGCGTCCCACGCGGCCGCAATTAGAAAAGTCTGTCGTCTCCGCTTGTTCACTAGATAACCAGTTAGGGAGTTTCACTTTACAAGTGTATCCATTGTGAACCCAACTTTTTTGAGTGTGTTAACGTACATGGTCCGCCTTGGGCGCCACCGCCCGCATCTTGACAACGTTGTCTCCGGAGAAGTAGCCGCTGGACACCCACGCGCGCACCTGCGCGAGCGGGAACGGCCCGTGCACCTGGCCGTCCTGCGGTGCTCAGCAGCAGGGGGGGGGGGGGGGGGGCGGCGGAGGCGGTGCTCAGCAGAGGCATGGTAACACGGTAACATCTTGTGCTCAGCGGCAGCAGCCGCAGCAGAAGCTCAGGCGCAGGCAGGCGGTGCTCCATGATCAGCGGAGACGGGGCCAAAACCTGCTCAGCGGCAGCCGCCGCCGCAGGTATCAAACTGGTGCTTTGTGCATGTGCTCAGCAGGATACATGTGTCCCGTTGCAAGGCGTCACCGGACACCAGTTCCCAGGGCGAGCTGTCGAGTGGTGAGGGGGGAGGGTGGATGGGGTGGTATGTGCGCCAGCACCGGGAATGCAGTTGAGTGCTGGTGGAGAGCTTTGGCGCCTGGTGCCCCTGCTCTTTACAGACCGCACACAGGATATACCGCCGCCCGGAGTCCCTACCTCACAAGGCATGCGCACTGAGCGCACTATGCGCAAGCGCCATAGCCATGTGAAATCCACATGTACACCCTATATACTTCGTATACTGCAGAAGTATATACTTAGAACTATGTCTAATACCTACCTTCCCAAGGTATTCGAACTGCGCGCCTCCGCCGTCACCATTGGCCGCCGCCGCGGCCGCCGCGTGCTGCTGGGCCGCCGGCGCTGCCGCCCCTGCCTGCGGCTTCCCCGCTGCAAAGTAGCTGGTGTGGCCAGCGCCTGCACATCGGAATGGCAGGTCGCGTGCATGCACACGGATGGCGAGGCGACGGCATCGCAAAAAAATGTGTGTGAGGTGGCATGAACCGCGGCTCGCGCGGCAGCACGTTGAAGGTGAAGCTGCGGCTGCCACGTGCGACATACTTCAGCAAAGGTAGATGATGTGTCAGCTGCACTTGGTCAGGCCCCACACTCTGGGCGCGGAGAGCGCTGTGCACAAGGTACACAGAGAGTGCCACATATTATAAGTGTACACATGTGGAAGGATGCCCACTGGTGCGCGTATACAGTTTGTGGGGGCGTCCATCAGCCCTAAACATAACACCCATCGTAGATTGCCGCACGCACCACCGCACACGCACTGCCCGACCCCACAGTACACATAAGATGGTGTCCTTCCAACACCTATACTGTGCAAATAACATGTACTTCTACTTCGAAGTGTGAACAAAACTTCAGAGGTAAATACGCAGCCCCGTAGGTGTCTCACCAGCGGCGGCCGCCCCCCCTCTTTGGACGCCGGCCTCTTCGTCGTCCTCCCCCTCCCCCAGGCCCTGCAGCGAATCGCGCGTGGCGTGGTACGCCTCCATGAAGCCCGTCTGCAGCAGCCGGTCTGCCAGGTCCGTCAGCCGCTGCAGGGGAAGGGGCAGGGAGCAAGGGGCAAGGGGAGGTGGGGGGGGCAAGGGGTGGTGGGGGGGAGGGGATGTGGAGTTGGGCAGGGCAG